>JAPWTK010000027.1:3027500-3222987 GCA_029963805.1 Aromia moschata | reverse complement strand
ATAAAAACGCCGCGAGTCATAACTCCGTTATTTGTAGCCTGATGTTAAAAAACAAAAAAATGGATGAAATGGCTCTAAATGAACTATAAGGGAGACTAATGCAGTATTTTTTAACTTTTTTTTTTTCTGAAACGCGATAGTCAACTTTTTTTCAAATGGCAATACAGGGTTTGTCCGGAAAGTAATGTCAGTGAATTTTTTCCCGAGACTGTACGCGCCAGCCCGCGCTTTACGTGCTGGGATTGTGGTGGGGGGATCTGGCAACAAGATCCAACAAACGTCAGTTGGCTACCGGTCGTTGTAGCGGTCGCATCACTCGTTCTTTGAGAGTCGTTACAGTGACCCGGTGCAAGAAAAATGCAACGTTCGCTTGAGCAACGGATGGCGATCATGTTTTGTGTGAAACTGGAGAAGAGTGCTGCGGAAACCATTCCAATGTTGAAGAAGGCATTCGGCGTCGATTGTCTTTCGGACAGGCAAATTTTCCGGTGGCACAAGGCCTTCGCAGAAGGTCGGGAAGATGTCAACGACGAGAACCGCGCTGGACGGCCATCAACCTCCAGTTTCGACGAGAGTGAAAACCATTGTTCACGAAATTGTGTCGGAGTCTTTAGGAATGAGGAAGGTGTGCTCGAAGCTCGTGCCAAAAGTGCTAACGGACGATCAAAAAGCAAGGCGCGTCGAAACCTGCCAAGAACTTTTGGACACTTGCGAAGACAACCCAAGCTTTCCTTGATGACGTCATTACCAGGGGACGAAAGTTGGGTCTTTGAATACGATCCGGAGACGAAGAGGCAAAGTGCGGAATGGCACATGTCGAACTCCCTCGCCCCAAGAAGGCCAGGATGTCCAGGTCAAAGATCAAGATTGCTGATTGTCTTTTCTGATTGCCGGGGATTGGTCCATCATGAGTTCGTTCCGCACGGGACAACCGTAACCGGAAAGTTTTACGTCGAGGTGCTGAAGCGGCTGAAACGCAGGGTGAATCGCGTCCGCCCAGATATCTCAAAATCCTGGAAGCTTCACCACGACAATGCGCCTTCGCACACCTGCTTCCTCGTGGCCGATTACCTCGTCAAGGCAGGCATCACCGTTGTTCCCCAGGCTCCCTACAGCCCCGATGTGCCCCCCCCCAGACTTTTTTCTGTTTCCGCGCCTCAAAACCCCAATGAAAGGACAGCATTTTGGGTCGGTGGAAAACATTAAGAAGGCTTGCACCGATGCTTTAAAAGCGATTACGGAAAACGACTACCGTGCGGCTTTTGATGCGTGGAAGACCCGCTGGAAGAACCGATGCGTGGACGCAGGAGGAATGTATTTTGAAAGTTTCTAAAGATTTGTACACATAGAACCAATAAAAACCATTTTTCAAAGCTCACTGACATTACCTTCCGGACAAACCCTGTTTATGATTTTTTTTTGTAAATTACTATGCAAATTTGTTTTCTGAATCCAACGATGTATAACAAATTGACTTGTGAACCATTTATTTTTTTTCTGCTAAGCTTATTTCACAAAAAATAACCTAATGCAGAAATGACAAAAAGTAGACTGCGAAAAAAGACTGGAACGCGGACGCTGAAATGGCATTTATTTGCTTTAACCTCAAATGCGTCGAAAAACCGTGTTTTTTCACTTTTAGGTTACGATATCTCAAAATCCTGACGTAATGGAACAAAACTAAAAATAGATTCGAATGCAACGTCGAAAAATACATAAGAAACGGATGGTCTGACCCCAGATTCAGACAACTTTTTTTTGTAAACCTAAAATTCAACTTTTTCCTTCAAAGTAAATTATAAGAAGTTACTAAAAAAGGCTCAACTCATTCATTCAAAATATAATTAGTCAAATTATAATACTATTACCTAAAATATGACGGAAACAAAAACTACCTACTATTCCATATTACCTGAACTTCCTCTACTGATGACCGCGAATTTGATACTGATGTCTGTGACGATGATTGTGATATTGATGTGTGTGATGACGAATGTGATACCGTCAAGTCACTTTTGAGGTTTTTTAACTGTGATTCTTTATTATGCATCGTATATCAATGAAAATTTTACCCAACATACCTACACATTTTAGTTATCAATGCCATGATGGTAAAAAATTCAATCTTGTAGGCGAGGAGAGGGGGATTTTTTTGTGGAAATTTTTGTACCCCATGAGGGTACAACAATGTTCCACAGTTTTTTTTTTTTTTAGCTTGAAAAGATAAGATAATCGACCAATGGCAACTTGTAAAGGTTTTCTTGTTATTCGGCATGTTGACTTTGCTAAGGGACTAAGAATAAAAAAAAATATTTCTTAGTTTTTCAGTTTTTTAGGAAACGTAATAATACAAAGAAATGCAAAAGAGTTCCTTTTTTTGTTTTTTATTTTTTTTTTTATTCAAATACAGTAACTATGAAGAAAATAACATTTTCCTCTTGAGGAGTAACCTTTACAAACATTACAAAATAAAATTTCTCAAAATCTTTTTCTCACTCAAAAAGTTGTTTAACGAAGGTTATTACTTAGAAAAAATCACAATATTAATAGAAAATACCACAACGGTAGGAAGCTCAAAGGCTCAATACATTAGGTAACTATGTAGAAAACAACATTTTCTTCTGGAAGAAGTGACCTTCATAAACTTTGCAAAATAAAATTTCTCAAAACTTTCTGTTTTGGCTAAAAGTCAGTTTAGCAAGAAAACAAAGACCAAGAAAACCAATAGACAAGAAAACCTTTAATTTCAATGCATGAAAGGGTGAGGATGAGGAAAATGTTGGTGGTACAATGTTGTAATTTGCAACATCGCGATGTTGCAAATTACGATGCATCGTGGCAAAAACGATGGCACTAAGTTGCGCCCTGATGTTCCCATTTTTGCCATTTGTTGACGTTGCGCAGAAAGTAACGCACTTTTGAAAACGACTAATATAATAATTTGTAGCTGAAATTAGTGAGAGGGTAGAATATACAGTATGTCCCCTGATCGAGTTTAAAAGAGAAAAAAATTTTGTTTTTGATTTCTCAGAAAAAGTCACTCTTG
The DNA here is from genome assembly GCA_029963805.1 of Aromia moschata. NCBI lineage: Eukaryota > Metazoa > Arthropoda > Insecta > Coleoptera > Cerambycidae > Aromia > Aromia moschata. The sequence continues at coordinate 3,219,941 of JAPWTK010000027.1, read as the reverse complement.
ATGATTTGCCCTGCTTGATTTCAAACCCCCAAAACGCAAATTACTTTTTATATAACTCAAACGGTTCTCGAGATAATACCATTTCTCTTCATAATTTGGATTTTTTTAATTTGGATTTGTTTTTATAATCCCTTAAAACAATTCTAGTTCGCGGATTTCATTGCAAGATATCACTGACAACTGCTGACAACTAATAAGTCAGTATAACTTCAAATCGAATCTTCGTCATTTCGCTACTATTTATATGCTATAATGTTGACTCTAGAACAAAGAATTTATTTGATTCAATTCTACGGAACTGGGGAAGAGTGCTATCGTGTTGTTATTAACAAATTTAACGAAAAATACGCGGGAGTTAGCATTTCTAATGTCGGAGCGAAGAAGTTGGTGACCAAGTTCTTAGAAACAGGTTCTGTGTTAGACATTAAGAAATAAAAAAAATGGTTGATTGAAGATGATGCTGCTTCAGTTCTTGCCCTCCATTCCGTGAGAGAAGCTCCAAGATTATCACTTTGAAGAAGGGCAATTGAACTGAAATAAGTAATTTCGCATTTACAGAGAATTTTCAAGCAGCACCGGATTTTACCATTTAAACCAAAATCCAGGCACACATTAGAGGAGGGTGATGAAGCCAAACGTTTGGATTTTTTGTTTAGAGATTGGCAACAGAGTTTTTAATGACGTAGGATTTCATAAGCGAATTTTGTTCTCCGATGAATCTACTTTTTCAATAAACGGCGTCGTTTCCTCTCAGCATTGCCGGTATTGGAGTGAAACAAATCCCCGCTTTACTATTTCTTGTCGAAGACAATATTTCAAAAAAGTTAATGTGTGGTGTGCGGTGTCCATATTTTTTCATAAGAAAATTTAAATCGTAATACATATTTGGAGATGTTACCAAATTTTTTTAACAGATAAACTTGATGAACTTCCTTTAAGTTATCGAACGAGAATGTTTTTCCAACAAGATGGGTGCCCTGCTCATTACGCCGTTACTGTCCGTAATTGGCTCAATTCCGAATTTAATGAACACTGGATAGGAATGGATGGTCCCATTTAATGGCCGCCGAGAAGCCCGGATCTGACAATATTGGACTTCTATCTATGGGGACGTTTAAAGCTAATTGTTTATCGTGAACCACTAAAAATGATGAAGAGCAATTAAAAACAAGGATTCAAAATGCAGTCAAGTCCTTGTCAATTGAGGAAATTATAAATAGTTTTAACGAATTTAGAGCTCGAATTTCATTTTATTTGATTTCATTTTATAATCAGTTGTTTAATTCATTGATTAAAACATGAGACTAAGTAATTCGAATCATTTTTTTAGCTAACTAATTAATTGAGTTTCTATAGCATATAGTATCCTAGACAACGAAATTATTGGGTTAAATCCGCCAACTAGAATTACTTATAACATTTTGTGAAAGTCCAAATTATGAAGAAAAATGGTATTATCTCGAGAACTGTTTGAGTTATATAAAAAGTAATTTGCGTTTTGGGGTTTGAAATCAAGCAGGGCAAATCATCGAGAGTGACTTTTTCTGAGAAATCAAAAACACAAAATGTTTTCCTCTTTTAAACTCGATCCGGGGACATACTGTATAAACTTATCAGATTTGTGAATTAATTACAACTGGTGTAGCCAGACGAGACTCACTGGACAATCACAAAACTGAGTAAAAACGGGAAACTGATAACCATTATGTCACTGCCACTGAGATTCACTGATAAGCCTGTTGTATTGGTGAACCTGCGCCAAAAAGAACACAAACTCATAACTTCACCGGTGAAGCCACTAGAGCATGCAAACTTTCAAAAAACGTGTGTGGCACATAGTTGTATGGGGTGGCCAAAGTTGTATGAGTTGACGGTACTGGTATTGTACTGTTGACCGTGATGACCTCAAAAAATGTCATCGTAGAATTCCGTTTGTAGAAAAAAAATAATAAACTTCATCATTCACAGCATATAAATTCAAAATTATTTAGATATAATACGAAAGTAAATTTATTTAAATTCACGTTCATTACATATTTTGCCGCTTATAATAATTACAGAGACAACAGGTTTACGAGGATAACGCTTTAATTACTCATGCATATTTTGTTACAAATTATTATTTACAATAGAGGATGTTATTTGATGTTTAATTAAAACGTAAATTATAATCAGTTAATCGAGTCCACATGAAATAATAAATTTATCAGGTCGATAAATCTCAATTACCGACTAGTTGTATCTAAACGGGAAACTTTTAAAATTGATTTGCTTTTATGGAGTAAGCGATACATTTTACGACAAAACGTGTTTATTAAAATGATAGAAAATCACTGTAATATCGATTTTGATGGACACTAGTGACACAGTTACAGAATTACATTAATTTGCTGTAATAATTTATATGTACCGGGTGGGCAAATTTCGATGTTTTTATAGGGTATCTCGATAACTGTAAGGGCTATGGAAAAATGAACCCACCTTTCCCGACCTCTTTTTTCGAGATAAATTCATTGGTGAAAACCAGAATTTGCTATATCTTTTCGTTTTCGAGTTGTAAACGAAAATTGATTTTTTTGAGTTTTCGATTGGTGTCGATAACTCGGTTGTTTGTAAAATTAGAAGAAATCTGTTTACACGTTCTACAGGCACTTTTTTAAGTAGAATAGGATTTCCTTAACAGATTTTTTATATCTTGTGTAGTTTTCGAGTTATGGCATAAACTTCTATTTTTTTAAATGGAAACCATAGTTGGCTATGATTTAGCTAAAAAAGAGGATTTTTTTCTCTTTACAACGATATATAGTTTGTGGGGTCTATGATGAGTGTTTATGCGGAAACAGTTAAAAACATATGTTTTCTAATAAAGGACAGTATAGTAATTTCAATGATTTTGCACAGTAGGCGCCTGTCATTTTGAAAACAGAACAGTTGGATATTGGGATGTAAATACACAGTTACACATTACTGTTTGATTAATTGTTTATGTTTGGTTTTTGCTTGCATTATAGTTTTAAAGTTTCGATTAAAGAAATTGACAAGGCGCGATGGCGTATCAAAATTACGAAAAGTTTAATATGCTAGAGTGTTGTATTCAAAATGGATATAATTCTGAAGCTGCATCGGAAGCATATTTTAATCGCTACCCTGAAAGGAGACAACCTAATATGTCCATCTTTGGTAGACTAAAAGAAAACCTCGTTGAATACGGAGGATTTAATAAACCAAGACCAAAAAATTATCGTATTCAAGATGCTGAGGATGTTGCCATAAATGTTGTTGGTATGGTAGTCGTAAATCCTTCAATTTCAAGTAGGCAAATTGAAGCAGAGTCTGGTATATCGCGACGAAGAGCACTTTCAGTTTTAAAAAAACACAAATTTAGACCTTATACAATAAGGAAACAACAACAGCTCCTTCCAACTGATCCTGAACGCCGACTGGATTTCTGCAATTGGTACCTACAACAAATTGAGCAAGACCAATTATTTTTTAAAAATATCATTTTGACAGATGAAAGTTACGTAAGTAGTGCCGGAATTTTCAACCGACACAACAAACATTATTGGTCTGAAGATAATCCTCATCAGACTGTTGATGTTCAAAATCAAGGACGTTTCGGTTTTAGTGTATGGTGTGCCCTATATAATAACCGCATTTTAGCTTACCAACTGTATGATGACAATTTAAATGGTCAACGGTATTACAATATGATAAACTACCACATAGTAGAAGAATTTTTGGACAACTTGCCACTTAACGAAAGACGACATGTATTTTTTCAACAAGACGGAGCACCACCCCATAATACTAATTTAATCTCGGAATTATTAAATACTAATTTTGGGGAGAAATGGATAGGGAACAATGGGCCAGTAAAGTGGCCTCCTCGGTCGCCAGATCTCTCACCGTTAGATTTCTTTTTTTTGGGGAACCATTAAAGACAATTTATACAAAAAGACAAATAATACACTGGTTCAACTGAGAGAAAATCTTATAGACTGTCTGAATTCCGTTTCAAATATTCACATCTATAATGCAACAAAAGTGTTTCAAAGCGATGTGAACTGTGCATCGCAAACAACGGACGACAATTTGAAAACTTTAGGTAAATAATCATGCTCGTATTTTTTTTTTTAATCGGTCTAGTTTTGTTTTTGTAAAATATATTGTATCGTATTTTTTACATACATTATTTGTTACAAATTTGATTGTTAAGTGTGTTAAACTTTCTTGTTATGAATATGTTATAATTAATTATTAATTAGTCACTAATATGTCATAATTAGTTATTTAAGTTTAATATACCATTCATTATATACGACTGTTACTATGTATTTATGTTACTTTTCGCAGGAGTAAATTTCCATAGCAACAGTTATTATTATTAAAACATTGTTGTAACAATGTGTTACTATAGAAACTTACTCTTCCTGCAAAAGAAAAAACAAAGTAAGTATACCTATACAAAAAATTAAAATGTTTAACTGTTTCCGCATAAACACTCATCATAGACCCCACAAACTATATATCGTTGTAAAGAGAAAAAATCCTCTTTTTTAGCTAAATCATAGCCAACTATGGTTTCCATTTAAAAAAATAGAAGTTTATGCCATAACTCGAAAACTACACAAGATATAAAAAATCTGTTAAGGAAATCCTATTCTACTTAAAAAAGTGCCTGTAGAACGTGCAAACAGATTTCTTCTAATTTTACAAACAACCGAGTTATCGACACCAATCGAAAACTCAAAAAAATCAATTTTCGTTTACAACTCGAAAACGAAAAGATATAGCAAATTCTGGTTTTCACCAATGAATTTATCTCGAAAAAAGGTCGGGAAAGGTGGGTTCATTTTTCCATAGCCCTTACAGTTACCGAGATACCCTATAAAAACATCGAAATTTGCCCACCCGGTACATATGTATAAATAAATACAGTGTGGAAGAGCCAAATGGAATAAATTCAGTAGCTCTATTATTATGCATATTTTTAGAAAATCCTGAGACTCGTCAATTTCTAATTCTAAAATGACATCTTGCGACGTAAAAATGTCCTCCCTAAATTCAACCCTCTTCAGGTGACAGCTAGAACCCGTAAAAAATAAATGTCTGTAATTCCCGATGAAATGTTAATAATAACAAAAAAAATGTATGTAATTGCCGACATTCCCTACTATAAGATAAAAACTTAATAATAAATACGTACAATTTTTTGCTTGACAATCGAACGATGAAAACGAGCAAGCAGCAAAAAAACAAACCTGAAATTTAAGAAGTTGGCCATTATCAGCTTTAGTGAAATTACCTAGAAACGTACTTGTCATTGTAACATTAGTCAACAGTTATCAGTGTTAAACTTTTTGCTTTAGTTTTCGTGTTGCAATTCAGAGAGATGGTTTACCTAACAGAAATGCGAAAGATAACGATTCTGCAGATGATTCATTTTTATTTATTACAGCAAATCCACATACGTCGAGTCGTCAAACAGCTTCAGCATTAAATATTAGCCATTCCTCGATTCTCCGCTTATTGACAGAAAATCAGATGCACCCATATAAACTGGTACTAAGTAATGAGCTCGCGGAAGACGATTTTGTTAGACGAATTCTCTTTTCTGAACAAATGATGCAAATGATAGATGACAATACTTTACAAACTGAAAATGTTTTATTTTCGGATGAATCTACATTTACACTTCACGGCCATGTTAATCGCCAAAACTGTCGTTACTGGTCGAGAGAAATTCCTCACTGAATGAGGGAACTACACACGCAAAACCCTGAGAAAGTTAATGTTTGGGCAGGAATAATTGGAGAAAATATAATTGGTCCCTTCTTCATTGACGGCAATTTGAATGGAGAAACTTATTTAGCGCTGCTCCAAAATAATGTTGTACCGACGATGGCAAACTTGTATCCAGCTGAAGGAAACCCACAACTTCCAGGTAATGCAATATGGTTCTAGCAGGATGGTGCACCAGCACTTCACGAAGTCAATGTTCGGCAATATCTCCACACAATCTTTCCAAATCGCTGGATAGGGAGACGTGGTTCTGTAGAATGGCCTACACGATCACCTGATCTCACGCCGTTAGACTTCTTCCTATGGGCATATGTAAAAAGTATGGTCTACAAAACCAAACCCGACGAACTAGCTGACTTAAGAAGAAGAATAGCACTTGCAATTATATCGATTGCCCCGCAGATGTTAACTAACGTTAGGAGACATTTCTGTTTACGGATGCTGCCAAGATGCTGGAGGCATGCATTTTGAGCATCTGCTGCATTAAAAATGATTTGTTTTTTATTTTAATGTAACGAGTTTCCTACACTGGAGAAACTTATCTTTTTTTCTTGTTAATTTCTGCAATACAATTTAAAACCATAGCAGTTTTGAATAGAGAATGAAAAGACCTTTCGAATGAAGTACACACGCCCCTACTTCCAATTTGAAAATTTAGGGGTTGTAGCTGTCACCTGAAGGGGGTTGAATTTAGGGATGACATTTTTATGTAGCAAGATGTCATTTTAGAATTAGAAACCGACGTGTCTCAGAATTTTCTAAAAAATGCATAATAATGGAGCTACTGAATTTATTCCATTTGGCTGTTCCACACTATAAATAAATCTAAATATACCTCTAGATTTCATACTATTGAAAAAAATTAAATGTGTGTATTGCTGATTGAACCATAACAACTATTCTAGCTATTATTCTAGAATATTGAGCCATCATTCCATCCTGCTCTTATTACAGCCTCTTTATAAACATATAGATAAAGAGAGAAATATTCAAGAGAGAAATCGATAAGCCAAATGAGTATTTACATATTTCCTCACAAATACTGTTACTGGTAGAAGCTGTTGCAAGCGTTTGTCGATAACATTTAAGAGCTTCTGGAGTGGGTACTGGAACCTTCGGCGTAGCAACAAAAAACTAGACGTTTTCCCCGAAAAACCGAACTAATATACTTTTCTCGACGCGCGTTTCGCCAACCAAGTTGGCATCTTCAGGAGAAGATTAAAACTGTTTTAAAGAAAAAAAATTGAATTTGAATTGAAAATCGGTTGATAATTGCTCGAGTTATTGATGCGACCAATTTGAAAACAGACGTTTTGAGAAAAACGCATTTAAAGTTTTCAGTTCATTTTTCTTACTATAAAATCATGTATCTTCTAAAATATTTATAATTGCATCAAACTATCGAGTCCTGGGCCATATGATGGTTCTTCCTCTATATCTCCAGTGGTGTCAAAATTGTATTACTAATATTTAAATTAACATCACATTCAGTATCATGTAATATTTTTTCTTTTTGAAGCACTCGTACGCCGTTTGGGACCTACATCTTCACTTTTTAATTTCAAATCTATTACGCAGCCGATTTAATTTTCAACCGTTTCGTGAGGGTCTACTTTTATAGTTTTTACTGCTCCTACTACTGTTACGATCCATTTTTCTTTTTTTAGAAGACAAGATATTTTTCAATATAAGTAACAGAGTAGCAACGTGTGCTCACTAAGAAACTTGAAGAACGACTGTACATCTATCAAACTTCTAGGTACGTAATTCGAAAAAAAGGGCCATTATATTGTGTACCCGGATTAATATAACTAAAGATATTCTCCGAAGAAATGAACCCCAATTTCCCCCAATCTATTGTAAAATGAACCCCAATCTATTGTAAAATATGCATTAGCAGGACTGAGAGACGTGGCAGTCTAGTCAGAGCGCTGAGCAAGACAGCCGGTCTACCTGCTCTCACTAAAATGACTGTAACTTAGTCAATTTTCGAAATTTGGACCAAAAATTTTATAAACATATTTTCAAAAGTATGAACCTTAAATTAAAGCAAAAAAATGACCCATCACAGTAGCTGTCTCCTTTAGGAACAGAAATACGACTTTTTTTGTTTAGCCAACTTTGATTACTTTTTTTAATGACCTGTTATATGGAATTATTTGGGGGGAGGGGTGAGTGATTAATAACACAAGAAAAAAACAATAATGTGATTAGTACTAAAACATAATAGTGGTTAAATTTTTTGTTTGCGCTCATGTTTAATGAGAATATGTGTTTTATTGTGAGAATATGTGTTGGACTGGCATTAATTTTATCAGAGTATATGACACTGGCATTCGTGTGTACCTACAACTGAAGAACTTATAAAACTAAAAAACTAGTCTAAATATAACCTAATCGATCTTCCATTGTGTTGAACTCACAAATACGTTGATCGTAAGACGTTACCTACTAGTTCAAGGTGAAACTCTTTATAATTACACAATACTCTTTCTGCCTGAAAGGACGGCGTTAAATATTATCTTCGTCTAATGGCGCCTTTGAGAGCCAGTCATGCCGAAACTATGAAAAGTCCGCTGTGACCACGCCTGTATGGCTTTTGATGTATAATACTAAAGGCAAACTTTGAAGCCCACCGTCGGCGTGGAGAATTAAACAGGAATGCTGGAGCTTACCAGCACATATCGGATTGTAATTAACAAGTTAGCGCGTAATGGTATATAAAGTGAATATACGTACGTTCCTCCTGTAAAACTTTGACTCTGCGACGCTATTAAGCGGCCTCTCGCACAAGCCCTCGGAAGCCGTAAATACGGTAAATGCACGTAGATGATTGTCAATCTCTATCAAGCCCAGCCATGCATCAAACATTCCTGTAGCCTTAGTTGGATGGGATCGAAGCCCTAATGAAAATAGCGAAACTTAGATGGTAAAACTTAGTCGGGATACGGCTTCATTGTTGTACTTAATGATCACTGCATTTATCCCCGTCAAAACAATTTGCCATCCTGGATGTCTAGCTCTCAATAAAATACTTTCCAACTCGTTCATTACTCCACTTCAGTAGTTGGAAGCTATCTTTATTCTTTGAGCTGACGGAGTTATTGGCCAATCTGCTATTTCGTAAAACAGAGGATAGTCACCTTTTGTATGAAGCAAGATCTTTCAAATAATCACACTATGTTGCCATTAATATGGCTGCTTACTGCTAGTATAATACTAGTTTTGATAAATTAATCAATAGCATAAGAGGTGTGTAAATTAAGTAAGGAGACTGACAAGTAACGCCCGATCTAGCAAGACTGCGGAGACGGAACTTGGAAGGGCGGTAGGGTACCATGTAGCGCATCTTCAGTACAAGTTTCAACTTGTTAGAGTCATTTGTTTGTTCTATGTGACTGTTTTCGTAAACCGGTTGTTTCTAGTGCAGGAGTGACATTAATTTTGAGCAACAGTGTGCTTTGGCAGACCTGAGATCAGATTTGGCATCAGACTTAGTTTTCAAGAATTATGTGTTTGTCAAACATACACCTAGGAAATTGCACATTTACATATTGACGATACAGGTGTAGAAGAGAATAAGTTAAAAGACACCAGTAAGGACAGACAAAGACAGTTAGATGCAGCAGTGTTTCACGCTTGTGTACGTATTAGAAACGTTTGAGACCTGCGCGTAACAGATACTGGAAAGTGGAGTGGAGAGACACCGCCCATCACCTACCGAATTTGAGTGAGTGGGACTCAGTAATTTTTCGCAGCTATGAGGGTGTACATCGACTTAGCTGTATGAAACAAAATTCTTACGTAATTCTGACTTACAATTATCCCAAACACTTAAAAGAAGTGTACGAACATAATTGTATTTATTTTCAAATATTTGTATTCCTTAACTAACCGGTCTGCAAGAAAATAAAATTGAAGTTCTATAAAAAATAAAAAAATAAAAATATAAATCAACCCGGTTATAAGACGAAAGAAAGAAAAAAATGCCTATTGAATAAGTGGTTCAAAAATGTCGTCCCTTTGTGCTTCGCAAAAACCTTCGTAAAAACTCAGTTCTTACGCGTTCTAACACTTCAGGGGAAATATTATTTAGGACTTGTATAGAGACATCCAAAAAACGTCATCAACTCTGGCTATGAACGAGAGAGATGGAAGTAGCGGTCATGTCTAAGCTTTTCGGTTATGTCAAACTTTTGACAAGTGACCTGTCACAATTTGTAAAATAAACAATGCCTCTCATATGATGTGACAGTCTTGACAAGTAAATAAGGTTATAAATTCGATTAAGAATAGAAATACGTCTTTTTTTCTCGGCCAACTTTGATGACGTTTTTTTTTGGATGTCTCTATACAATTCTGGCCCGTAAATCTTTTAAATTTCGTGGTCTTTCATGTTCATGTCCGTAAAGAGTTTGTTTTATTTGTTAAACATTTGTTGGCATTTAAGGAACCGTTTATAAAAAATAGCCCAACGATGGAATCGCCTAAAATACCAACCCAAACATTTAACTTCTGGGGCTACGGATAAGTGCTCAAGTGCTTATTTTCCGTAGACCAATAACGATATAATAATTCAATCTACACGTGCGCATTATAATTTATGGGCGGGGCGTCCCGCCTACATATTTTATTGCTACCCTATCACGAAAGACAGAGAATAGCGCTCATAAAAGTTTTAAAATGACACATCAGTCTGGCAACTATGGACATAATATTTCTTTGTCAGTTCCCTTTATTAGAAGAGTTTATTCTTTTCTATCTTTTAATTCTCGGCTTTGAAATCTTGGACGTTCCAACCCTGTATATATCAAAAAAAATTTATAGCCAATAAACATATAGTTCTAATTCTCATACAGTGACGAGAGCACGGCATTTTTATACAACAAGATAGAATCAACATTTTTGTTGTCATAACAGCGCACTATTGCCTATAAACATCATCATGGTGTAACTTAATTAATTCAGGATTGAATGTGACTGATTATATTCATATAATGATAACTAAGGTTCCGAACGTGTGTTGTAACGCAGGGCCGGACTTGTAACCCGTTATGTTATTGACAGAAGATGACTTAAACCCACCTTACACGGTCAATATCGGATATTGATCAATATATTGAACGTGTAAGGAGTATATTGGATTGTATATAGATATATTATATTGGAGTATATATATTGCCTCAATAATATTGCTTCAATAATATTGACCGTGTAAGGTCCACCTTATGAGAGATCAAAAAGACAGGAGAAAAAAATGTGTTAATAATGTTTGTACATACCTATTGCTTGTGTCCTTCAGACACACCGACTGTCCTCATTGCTTGAGAGTACGTTGCCACGACCAGTATTCTTTCTGCATTTATTTTCGTTAAACGTGAGCGATTTGGCCTGTATATGGTTGTTGTAGAGGCGAAATGATCGTTCCACATCTACTGAAGTTAGAGGTGCAAATTGAAAATAGTTCACATGGACAGAGGACGACACAACAGTTGTTTGTATTACCAACTGTTTTTTTGTTGTCACTAACATCAGTAGATTATTATTTTTTCCATCAACAGAGGACAATACACGTGTACTATTTCTATATTGTTAGCCGCTGTTTGCAAAACTTATTTATCTAACTATCAATATCGGGGACATTAACGACCTTAGTACCGCAAAATCTGTTGTTTCGTCCACTGTCAGCAACAAAAATTTATTGCGTATGTTTTCTTTGGTATTTCCCAGGACATGTTGATATTTCTTCTGTAAATATGTTTTACGCAATGTGGGGCTACTAGGCAATAGAAAATCGGATACATATTTGGCAAAAAATGTCTAAAGTAAATATGGTCGACCACATTCCATGCAAGGCTACATGCGTAAAACATTATGCACAAATGAAACAAAAATTCCTCTTTTCTAAACGTATCTATAAAAATATACCTAATATTTTTTTTATGGATATTCGAATCTAAATGTTGTTTGCAATCGCGGCGATCACGAAATATACGTATATCGACGTATATGCATATCGACGAACGTAAGCATTCATAACAACGTATAAAACTCTATGATAATGAAAGTATAAATCGTATTTTATAACGGCCTTGTATATACAAAAAACGCTCCAGAGCCCGCGTATGCGCAGTAGTACGCCATCCCCATTCCCGTCGTCGCGGGATCACGGGATACTCCTCATGGAGATTTTCATGCAGGCACGCAAACATGCAGAAGTCTAGGGATAACATTCTACGCACGGACAGTGGCGTGGATATACAAGGGCGAGAAATGTGCGCTTGAAAAATACGGTTTATACTTTAATTATCATTGAATTGTATTGTGCTCTGCGTGACAGCATATTTTCCCTAACCTTAGTAATGACCAATTCACAACTATAGCAAGCTCATTTTCTGAACCTGAGGTCTGACATGTCAATTCTTATGTATTTTTATGCGCTGAATACGAATCCGATGTCCGTTTTGCTCTCCACCAGTTTTCCACAAAACACCAATTTTGGATCAAAATTGACCAAGAAAATACCAAAGTCTATTTTTTTGTACCATTTACTCCAGATATATAGTTTCCGGAGTATTTTTAATCCCTGAAAAGGATTCCGTAGTCCAAATTTACTTCTGACCCTTCATTAACCGAAAAAAAGTCCAAATTTGGGCCAAAATTGACCAAAAAGATACCAAAGTCTACTTTTTGTACTATTTAATCCAGTTATATCATTTCCGGAGTATTTTCAACTGTTGTGAAGCAGTCCGTAGTCCAAATTTACTCCTCATTATTCAATTTCCTACAAAACCCTAATTGCGGGATACAATTTAGCAAACAAGACTTTTAAATCTATTCTGTTTACAATTTCATTCATATCATTATCAAAGTAAGAATTGAATACTTTGTTTATTTGGGTATAGAAGTAGTTTTATAAGAAATAGTTCTTAGTGGATTACTTCTTTACCAAACCGAAACAGTGTAGATTAATTTTATTTTTTCTTTGTTTCTAAAAAAATCTAAAAGTTCTTCAATTCAGTAACTTTTGGAAATTCATGCAACGAATGAATAAGAGCTTTTAATCTTTCAAAATATCTTTTTTTTTTTCACAATTACTTTGCATGAAATGAAGTTTCTGTTTTTTCATTTTTCCTTGTGTTTTATTTCTATTTATAAAGTCATGTCTAAGAGATATTTTTTTCAAAGTACAATTTTGTGCTGGCTATTTAAACTGAGATTTATCTTTGTTTCAGTCACACAAGCCGCGAATTTGTCTTATTTGTCTTCTATTTGTAACTTATACTCTCTGAATTTCAGTTTGGTTGTCATAGTTCAAGTGTGAGTTATGCGTCTCGATTTGAGTAACAGTTTAATTGTCTAAGTTTAAGTGTAAGTTGGGCATCTGGGTTTCAGTATGGGTTTGCTTGTGTAAGTTTCAGTTCGAGTTTTGCCTCTGGATTTTAGTATGAGTTACTTTGTCTGACTTTCTAACAATGGCTTAGTCAAAAGCCATTAGTAACCAAAACAGAAAGGTAAAGTACTTTGGAATTGTTTTGTCCATTTTCACCACAATTTCGGCTTTTTTGGGTTACTGAAATGTCACAAGTAAATTGGGACTACGGAATAATTTTCTGTAGTTAAAGATACTCCGGATACGATATATCTGGAATAAACGATACAAAGAAATATACTTTAGTATCTTTGTGGTCGATTTTGGCCCAAAATTGCACTTTTTTTGGGTTACTGAAGGGTATTAGTAAATTTAGACTACGGAATCCTTTTCTGTGGTTAAAAATACTCCGAAACGATATACCTCTAGTAAACGGTACAAAAAATAAACTTTGGTATTTTCTCGGTCAATTTTAACCCAAAATTGGGGTTTTGTGGAAAACTGATGGGCGATGGTGCAAGACGGACATCGGATTTGTATTCAGCGCATCAAAATACATGAAATTGACATGTCAGACCTCGAGTTCTGAAAACAATTTTTTTTGTGTGCCGGTGTAATATGTTTTATTTACGCAGCATCTTAATTTGGTATAGACAACGATGTGTAAATAAAAATCCAAGGGTGTCCAGTACCAGAGCAGACGAAAGGCGGCTTTCATCTGAAAGCAGTCTTAAAATCGATAAGGGAAACATTAATCATCGCTAAGAAAGATAGTAGCATAAACACAAATGCGTAATAAAAAAGGGAAAATCAATGTGACCAATTAAATTCTCCATTTATCATATGTTATCGTAGAAAGTCGGCGTGGGCTGGTACTTTTCGCGTGAAGGAAATTTATATCAGCATGTGAGCGGACGCACGCTGCCATTATCTCTGTACCGAGCTCGGAAAATTTAGTTTTTAGTTTTGTTTGGCTCGCGTCGTTTTTTTGCGGCGCCTAATGTTTTTACTGGCATCGCGTAAAAAGAACGATTTGTTATTTTAGGAGGAAACGCGCGACCCAACCTCAGGTTTTGTTAAAAGGGTTCGGAATCTATTTAATCAAGATCAAATTAATTACAGGCCCGACGTTGTGTTTGTATAATTATCCTAGTGGAAAGAGATGCCGAAGTAATACCCTAAAAGCATTTCCTGCACATCTGATCTCAAACGTAAATATATATACAGGGTGGTCCTCCGGGAACTGCATCCATCGATTATGGGAAAACTATAATTAGTAAAAATCTGAAAATTTTGTGACATACTAAGGTCGATAGGGGACATACGCCTACAATATTTTCACGTTAATCGCACTTCCGGTTATACCGGAAGTAGATGTCAACTTTGTTATTTTAAATGGAATGCCCTGTATATTAATACATTTTTAAATTCTATGGGCAATTCTAAGAATATTTCATATGTAATGTCCTATCCCTAAGTTTAAGCGGTTTTGAGATATTTCAGTTTTTTATGTCAAAAATGACGTCTGCAGGCCCTAAGATAATTACCAATTTTTCCTATAAGAAAGTCTTTATTATTCAATTTGGGTCGGATTCCTTGTTGAAAAGGATCCACTTTAATAGATTTTTTTGTAATATTTTGATAACTATAATTACAAGGTGTTCAAAAAATTAGATCACAAATGAAATTGAGAAAAATGCCAAAAAATCTATTTTTTTCAAATATAAACACCCAATTTTCATAATTTTATCTTATTTAGCGTTAAAAATAAGTGTGTTTGTACTTGCTTAAACTTTTTACAACTTACACAACTAATACCTAATCTACATTCATGCAACTCCCAGGGCAATATAAATTATAAAAAAAATCAATCAACGTCGCAAAAATTATTTTTCATTACTAATAATATTAATTTGCTGTAACTAGTAATTTAAATACCAAAACTAAATAATAATATAATATGATTTCCATATGACATCATAATCTACACAAAATGTAGCTTAGGTATAATATAAGTTAGTTTTCAATACACACTAGGTGGCGGCGCAAACTCTTGACACATTTCCCATAATGCATTGCAGGATTAGAATACCTTACTCTATGTATATTACCTTAACGACTACCATAGAGAATAGAGACCTCTGGAGAGGTTCATAGTAATTTTCTAGTAGAAAAAACTTTATCTAGTAGTAAACATATAGATGACAGAGAGATGTTACTTCTTAACTGATATGACTGTCAACTTATTACCAAATAAATAAAAACGTTTTATCAATTGTTTTTATTTTTACTTTTTTACGTCTTTAATTTAATTTTTGTGCCTTTAGATTAAAAATTAAAAGTAAATTTATTGTTGTTTTATTCAGTGAGTGCCAAAGAAAAATGTTTTTTTCAAAACTCAAAAATGTATCTTTTGAAAGAAAAAAATCCCCAACTTGAAAATTTCAGAATCTTTTAAGATCAGTTAGAGGTACTCTAGAAAAAAAATTAGAGCAAAACATTTGGTGTCAGGCGTCCATTTTTTACGATTTTTTTATTTTCAAAATCTTGCAAAAGCGATTATTTTTTCTAAATAATGTTTTTTCTGTAGCCCCAAGTATCCCCTTTAAAACAAAGTTTGAACCATTTTTGTAACTATAATAGTTTTCGAGATAATTGAAAAACAAATTTGAAAAATGAGAAAAATGGTGAAATTTTGAATTTATAACTTTCGAAAAAAATTTTTTAATTTTTTCCTTTGGCAGAACTCCGTTATATGATAAAAGAAAAGTTCTGACCAAAATTCATCCAAATCAAAAGGGGTCGATTTGACATGGAATGACCCATTAGTAAATCATTTTATAAGAGATCGAGGTTTAGGAAATAGACCCCAAATGATTTAGTTTTTAGTGGGTGAAACATTTTATTGGTCTATTTACATTATTTATACGTAATCCACAGTCAGATACAGATCTCACTCCAAAAGACATTCGGCATTTACTGCACGCGAGCAAGAAAACTTGTTGGTCGAAGCACGCCCTAAATTTTAGTGCAGTAAGTGTAAATTTTCACCTAAATGAAATTCTAAACCGGGCGAAAAACAGTAGGACGGATGTCACGGGAGTTGTATCTCTTTCTGTTGGGTAAAATAACCTGAGGTTTATAGCATTTTTACGTCCCCCATAAACTGGACCGTTGGTAATAACTGTATTACTCGAGCTGTGCATTTCATGGGGAAGCTTTATGCTGTGGGTGTATATTTCTCGCTAAATTGGAGAATGATACAATTTTAGTATTGTTTTTTAAGCCATATACAAGTAAAATGTTAGTCGTTAAAATTTCCCAACAATCGGTATTAATGTTAAAACAGAGGACGAATTGATATTAGTAAGAATTCTATCTGAAAAAACTGGAGAATCAAATGGGTGCAAGTAACCATCAAATTCTATTTAAAATAAATATACAGTAAGCGGCACCCTAATGCGTACATAGCCGAATGAAGGGCAATTGATAATTTAACTTCTTTATTGAGCAGATGTAAACATGAGGTGACAACCAATCGCTATTCAGTCGCTAGTGCAGGCGTATGAAAGGCATCCGGTTTGTCGGTAGGGCTGTTTGAGTTAAAATTTGAAATACCATGTTATATTTTATTCTGGTCTAGTGCCTGATTAGAAAAGTGCGTTATTACGAGCGTATTGTAGAAGCACTACATACATTCATGAAAATAAAAATGGATATTTGTCACATTGAAGAAAAAGTTCTAATAATTAAATGATATTTTGGTGGTCGGTCTGTAAGGGATGGTGATTACATCGATAACATGGTGATTACGTCAGATTTCGGCGAATCTCAACAGAGGCGGACTCGGGTCATTATTAAACGATAGTTCACAGAAAATTAAAACGTACCTACTAAGAGGCTAACTATTACAAAATGGAGCCGTATTATGTGTGGTAATTTTAGTGGTCCCGAGACATGGCACTTAAAAGAACTTACCTACGAAGCTCATAAAATTTCGACCTAAAATGCGAAGAAATTTAAATCATAAGTTATAACAGTTAGATTTTTAATTAAGTTGTGACAGTTCGATTTTTAATGTTATGACAGTTATATTTTTTAATGACCAGTTATAAAAGTGTGATATACAGGATCCGTGTTGTTGCCATAGATCACAAGTCGGTGATAGCAGTACACTATTGCTTTCTTCGTCTCTTGATAGACAATTGCGGTTTCCTTACAATTGATTAGAATTTACTTCATCAATTTTACCTTTAAACCGACTAAATATTCGAGTCTTACTTGCCAAATTTTTATACCTGCCAAATAGATATTTGGAACAGGTCTGCCTTTGAAGGAAGACTCGTTTTTCCAGGGTATACCTGTTCCCATAATACCCGTTTTGAGACAAGGAAGACTAATATTTCGTCAGATTAAAGGTAAAATTAATTAAGTAACACAAAATAAGCTGTAACAAAGCTGCATCTGTTTAACAAAAGACGAAAAAATTGGCAAATATATGCCCTGCAAAATATCATACGCTAGTTAAAAAGTAATGTTACTCTTTGTATTAAACAATTTATGAGTTTTAATTTTTAAGTTTCATTTTTCGTGACCACTGACATTACCTAAATACCGTCGTGTAATAGTACGCTTCCTAGTACGTTTATTCGAATATTCAGTAATGTAGTCTGATGTATTTTTTGTGTATCGCTTTGCAATAATAATGACCTGAGCCCGACTCTGACCTGAGCTACGATACGACAAAATTTTATACGCCGAAGCCGGCGCATTCAGAGAAGGCAGACCGTTCGTTCTGCCTTGTTGTCATATCAACATAATATTCCTATTAGATATTTTGAAATTGTATCACAGCTGTTTAAAGTAATATTAACTGTTTAAAATTATTTCACAGTAATTGGGTTGAAAAAAGATTACAGTAAACTTTATTATACGATACGCAACGAGTCTGAAAATTAAATTGGCTTATATTAATTGATCGTACATCAATGTATTTTCTAAATATAGGGTTTTTGTTAAGACTTATTATGCAAAGTCAAGAGTTACAGTTAGTTCTGTCAACGTTGCTCTTTAGATTTCCTCTAAAAAACTCCCTCTTAGCTTTATGTACATATATAAATGCCCCCCCCCGCCCCGGGAAAATAAACAACCAAAAAAAAAAAAAAAAAAATTTTAAAAATTAAAAAAAAATCCTTTTAAAAAAATTTTGGGGGGGCCCTTTTTGGAAAAAAAAATTTTTTTAAACATAGAATTGGTTT
This sequence comes from Aromia moschata, assembly GCA_029963805.1. Lineage (NCBI taxonomy): Eukaryota > Metazoa > Arthropoda > Insecta > Coleoptera > Cerambycidae > Aromia > Aromia moschata. The sequence continues at coordinate 3,201,506 of JAPWTK010000027.1, read as the reverse complement.
TTGTAAAACATTGTATTCAAAGTAAGCTGCACAGTTGTCAGCCTGTTATGCATTTTTCGGCTCTAGGATCGGGTACAACCGCGTATACGGCGTCCCGGCCCGGCAAGTTGCCTGGCACGTCAGGCATGCACGGGCAAGAAATACACGCGTATATAATTTACAAGACGCTTAAAAAATATGCTTTATACCTTAATTATCATAGGGTTTTATAGTGCCGATCCTACGTTATGCCACACATTTCCGGACCCTAACAATAACTTCGTTAGACGTCGACTTTTGTGCAACTTGATATAATTTGTACTTCCCTGTATCTCAGAAATATAAAAACAGCTAGAAAATGAATATTTACGATAATTTTGTCTGACCCTGTTGTGTTTACTGTCTGGCTTTGTTATAGTACATGTTTGACATTCTTTACTCGTATCTATTAAAAATCTCTTGTTAATTTCTGCAAATAAATTGTAAAACCATAGCAGTTTTGAATAGAGAATGAAAAGACCTTTCAAATGAATTATCACAAGCCCCCCTACTTCCAATTTGAAAATTTAGGGGTTGTAGCTGTCCCCTGAAGGGGGTTGAATTTAGGGATGACATTTTTACGTCGCAGGATGTCATTTTAGAATTAGAAATTGACTTGTCTCAGAATGTGGAACAAAATGGTATTTCACGCGAACATGGCCTACTTAGAGTGCCGGAATGTATTAAAATACGAGATTTACGTTCTTGTTTTAAATCCAGAAAATTCTAAAACATGAACTTACATTTGAGTGCCATTATTTACGCTTTTTTTGTTTACGTGTTTGCCTGCGAGAAATGAGAAATAATTCTCATTTTAAATTTCATTATTTAGTATGGGTGTATTTAACTGTATTCGTATTACTCTATTGATCTAACTGAAATATTTTAGAGGAATTTTTATTACAGTTTAGTGCAGTTAGTTTATTAAGCCTAAAGTAAGCCCATTTATTAAGCCCATACTCTATCGATTCTCGGTGTCAAAAATAGTCATTCCGTTTGAAAAACAAAAATTCACCTTGAAATTTGATTCCAAGATCAAGTTCAAGAACTATTTTCAGCACCTATATCTACTTTCAAGGTGAACAACTGTCGTATGGATCATTGCTTTTTAATGAGCGCAGTTTTGGGGATATCCGACTGGTCCAGAATTTTTGGCGAATCCTACATGTAAAATTTGTTGTATTTGAAGCATCGAAGACTGTGGTTACCCTTTAAATTGTATCAGAAGGGCGTAAATGCATATAAAAACAATGGCTTATACGCCAATGACTTATCTAACCAATTTGGGGTCAAAACTTAATATATTTTTTTTTGTTCCAGGTAGGATTTTGTGAAATTCTTCGGGGCACCTGTCCAAGCGGTAAGGTCATTGTATATACATTTTTTTCATTCTGCATTTCTTACCACACGTTTTTATCTGTATTAAAGAAACTATTTTTGGACATTTTGACAATGAACTGACAGTTTATTAGATACTGTTTTGCCTATGCTTTGCATACTTATCGGATTGTTGAAAACAAATCGAGTTTTAATGTTTATCATTGATCATTTTAACTAACAACACCCAGTAATATATACGAGGCGCGTTCATAAACTAAGGGCCGTTTGCTTATATACAAATATTGGCGCTTCGAAGCACAGTTTTACTACTGCAGCGCCATCTACTGACTCATTGCGAAGCTACAGCGTCATTTGTTTTGATTCTGAAGTCGTATTGTTGTCCGTGAATGCAAAGAACAATGGCCGCGAAAATCATTGATCCCGCCAACTGTGAAGTGCGTTCTGTGATTCGTTTCTTATGTGCAAAAGGATCGTCGGCTGCTGAAATTCATCGGGAGTTATGCCAGGTTTACGGACCTACAGTTATGAGTGAAGGAAAGGTTAGACAATGGTGACGTGATTTTAAAAATGGCCGAACAAATGTCCATGACGAAGAGCGGAGTGGCAGGCCCAGTATCCAGACCGATGAAATCGTTTCACAAGTGGACCAAACACTGCGATCTGATCGTCGATTGACGATTAGTAGCCTGGCTAACAAATTTCCTCAACTTGGACGCACTACTGTTTACAATATTGTCACAGAAAACCTCGCATACCGCAAATTGTGTGCAAGGTGGGTACCAAAAATGCTCACCGACCACCACAAAGAGCAAAGAATGTCTAGTGGACGAAAGTTTTTGGCCCGTTATCAACAAGATGGAGATGATTTGTTTTCTCACATTGTTACTGGGGACGAGACGTGGGTATCCTACGCCAACCCAGAAACAAAACTGCAATCGATGCAGTGGCGACACTCATCTTCACTAAAACCGAAAAAGTTTAAGCAAACTCAGTACACAAGTCGAAAATTGATGGCTACAGTTTTTTGGGACAAAGACGGTGTTCTTTTGGTTGATTTCATGGAACGTGGGACAACAATTACAGCTGACGTGTACTGCGAAACGCTCAAAAAATTGAGACGTGCGATCCAAAACAAACGCCGCGGGAAACTGTCATCTGGCATAATCCTCCTCCACGATAACGCGCGTCCTCACACTGCTGCCAAAACCAATGAGAAAATTCAAGATTTTCGTTGGGAACTTTTTGACCACCCACCGTACAGTCCCGACCTTGCACCTAGCGACTACTTCCTCTTCTTGCATTTTAAACAGTGGCTCGGTGGACAACGTTTTGAAACCGAAGAGGGACTAAAAAACGCCGTTGTCAACTGGTTCAACTCTCAGGCGGCAAGCTTCTATGCAGAGGGGTTAAAGAAGCTGGTGCAGCGGTACGAAAAATGCTTAGAAGTGAACGGCGATTATGTAGAGAAATAAAGTAAGATTGTACCTAACTAAATATGACAATAAAATTTGTTTCTTATGAATACATTTTTTTCTGTGACCAAACGGCCCTTACTTTATGAACGCGCCTCGTAAAAATTAACTACTAAACATACTTTTCAAAAAGTACACAATTGAAAACGTAATTCATCGAATCTCTTATTGAATTACTCAATGCCTGTTGTTGGTTAGAAACAAGGATACTTGAAGCAGAAGTTGAAAGGAAAGAGACACATAATTGTTTTTTCCCAGTGCTTCTCATTTTCTTATGATTTCCAGAGTTTATCTTTCATCGAGTTTCAAATTAAGTTTCATTGAATTAACATTTCCACAGGAATTTAGGTGTTTGTATTAATACTCCTTTATCTGAACCTTTTCAGTCGCTTACGATGGATGCTCGGAGATAATTAATTGTATAAAGGTGTACAAATAAGTTTCCGCCGTTTGAAAAAAGTTGGCGCCACCAGTAAGGTATGGTTAAAATTGTCAGATGTAAACGTCATTATCGTAAGGTTGAACATCAGGCAACAACATAACCTTAAAATATTAGTGATTTTTTATCAGTATCTTTTTGTGTGCGAAAATGTCGAGTTTTGAGCCGAATTAGCGTCATTTGCCGGAACTTTTGATTTACTTCTTCAATTTGAAGAAATCTGCAGCTGATGCGTATCGATTGCTTGTAGAAGCATACCGTGAGGCTGCCTTAAGTGGGAGAAGTTGTCTTGAGTGGTTTCAGAAGTTTAAGAACGGTGAATTTGACATCGAAGACCAAGAACGTAGCGGAAGGCCGAAAGTTGCTCAAACCGAACGAAATAATTACTGGAGCTGTCTACCGAACACATTTGATGAGATTGAGTCGAGCACTCAAGGAAAATCGCGCCCACTACTACTCCAGACACGACAAAGATATTCTCCTGCATGATAATGCTCGTCCACATGTTTGGCGCCGGTCAACATCTATTTGGAAACACTCAATTGGGAAGTTTTACCCCACCCGTCGTATTCACCAGACATTGCTCCCCTCTGATTTCCACTTGTTTCGATCGATGGCGCATGAATGAGCAACACTTCACATCATATGGAGATATCAAAAATTGGGTCGATTCGTGGATAGCCTCAAAAGATGAAGCATTCTTTCGACGCGGTATCCGTATGCTACCAGAAAGATGGGAAAAAGTAGTGGCAAGCGATGGACAATACTTCGAATATAACATTAGGTACCGTTCTTTCACAATAAATTACAAATTTTGTATTAAAAAAGGCGGAAACTTATTTGTACACCATAATAGTATAATATACAACATAAGTGTAAATTGACCCCACGTATCTCGGACGTTCGCTCTATATAAGAGATGCTTAACCAACTATAAACTAAATCATTAGAAAACTAGGTTTTGTATGATGAGTTTTGAAAGTGATATCGAGTTTTCTGATAACGGAACTAACAAAAACAAAAACGGAATTAACACTGATTTTCTTTCAATGCTTAATTATTTCTAATTCAAACAAGTTCCGTTTATTTTTCAGTATAAAAAAATTTGTAGTTTTAATCTTGTAAAGAAAATAATTTATTACTGAATCTAAAATTGTTAATGCTCATTTCATATTATTATTCAAACTAGTATACAAATAATAAATTGCACAAACAAACCATTTATCCCTTTTTCACCCCCATACAAAAGTTGGTTAGAGGATGTTCCCATCATTTTTGAGCAAAATAAATAAATGATGCGTATTCAGTACCCAAAAAATAGTATAAAAATACTAGTTTCATGCTTTTGTCTTGAGGGGCCAAAAAGCCATTTTTTTAACATTATTCTTTCAAACTGGAAGTAGGGGCTTGTGATACTTCATTTAAAAGGTCTTTTCATTCTCTATTTAAAACTGCTATGGTTTTAAATTTTTATTGCAGAAATTAACAAGAAAAAAAGATCATTTTCTCCAGCATAGGAAATTAGTTACATTAAAATATTTTGTTTATAAGTAACACTATTTGTCCATTTTAGGTTCTGAAATGTTAATAATAACAAAAAACAAATGTCTGTAATTGCCGACATTCCCTACTATAAGATAAAAACTTACTAATAAATACGTACAATTTTTTGCTTAACAATCGAACGACAAAAACGAGCAATCAGCAAAAAACAAACCTGAAATTTAAGAAGTTGGCCATTATCAGCTTCATTGAAATTACCTAGAAACGTACTTCTCATTGTACCAGTAGTTAACAGTTATCAGTGTTAAACTTTTTCTGAACTGAATTTATTCCATTTGGCTGTTCCACACTGTATACGCAACTACCGGGCAATTGGGTTATTGGGTTTAAGCGTATCAAGTTATGGACTTATTGAGTCTGAGGTTTCTGACTCTCAGACCCTCAAGGTTACATAACACAGGCCCCTGAGTTAGTGCGCTTGATGGTAATGGATTATAAGGTTGTGGGCACTTAGCATAATAACTGCCCACAACCCTATAGTGAGATTGTGACACTTCTGTCGTAAGAGGAGTGTCACAATCTCTCTCCTTATTCTATATCATGACTCTTGATTCAACATTACAACGCAAAAATAACGATTTAGACCATATTTGAGGTTAGGGACGTGATAGATTCGAACTGACTGTGGATTCGGATGTGGATTGTGGACTGTGGATTCAGCGACTTAAAAAGCATGTGGCTAAGGTGGTGTAGTCTAATGTAGTATACTGGAATTTCCGTTTATTTTTTATGACCCGGTGTTATAGCTTGTCCTCGTCATTATCAATAACACCTCCTCCCATCGGACCAATTTGAAGCGCAGTTTGTTGCTGGAAAGGGTCTCACCGGGTTTAGATATGAAATCTGCACTGGCGTCTTTATTGACATTGGTGCATTTATTATATTGCTAGTTGTTGAAAATAATTGTTGGCCAATTATCAAACCCTAACTTCATTCGTGTTTGGAAAATGGCGGTTGAAACCCCTATCTTCAAAATTATTGTTCTATGAAACTATGATAGATATTTGAATGAAACCAATGCGACATGAAAGCTCCTAATTAGCTTTACATTTCATATTTTTTTTATAATTTTCTAAATAATTATAAGACTGCAAAAAAAAATTATTGAAAAAAATTATGGGTGGTTTTTAGTGGCTATTTAAGGATATTGGCTATAGTCCAGGTTAGATAGTTTATTTTTTGAAAGTCTTGAATAAGGTTTCTCGGCGAGATAATTAAGTAAAAAATAGTAGAAATGGATTGTGTATGTTTTGGATAAAATCGGTATGTAGGAACCTTAGTAAAAAAATCGACAAAAGTGTCGAAAACCGTTTTTTTTGCGGATTAAGGGACGAAAAATAATTTTTTTTCGTAAAACAAAAAATAGCACGTTGTAGCGCTTGACATAACGAAAAAATTAGTTTTTCGGTGATCAAAATCGGTTCAGAAGTTTTTGCACAAAAAAAATAAAAACCTATGAAAAATGCCCATTTTTTTAAATCGAATTACAAGGGTTCTAATGGTCTCAGAAACTTCTGCTTGTCGTATTGTAGCTTTTTGTGGTGCCTATCTGCAGTAAAAATGTCAAGCAAAAATAATAAGAAATTTTTGCATAAATCGAAAAAAACTAAAAAAAGGTATTTTCGAAAAACGACTTGGACAAGCCGAAAAAATGATCGTAGAACATTTTTCCTGGGCTTAAATTACTCGTTATTAAATTCCCTACAAATCCATTATCGTGACCTGTGGGAGAGGTTCATTCAATCGGCTGAAAAACGCGTTTGAACATCAAGCGTCGCGTTGCTTCGAGCGCTCGGGTAAGCGAATGAAGGGGAAGTGGACGCGTGGTGGGGGAAGCCTCTCCCGCCGCAGACGCGTTGACAGAAGTCCGCGGCGGGAGAGGCTGCCCCCACCATGCGTCCACTCGCTTGTCCGAGCGCTCGAAGCAAAGCGACGCTTGATTTTCAAACGCGTTTTCAGACGATTGAAAGAACCTCTCCCACAAGTCACGATAATGGACTTGTAGGGAATTTAATGACGAGTAATTTAAGCCCAGGAAAAATACTCTATGACCATTTTTCGGCTTGTTCAAGCCGTTTTTCGAAACGAAATTTTTTTTTGGTTTTTTTCGATTTATGCAAAACGTTCTTATTATTTTTGCATGAAATTTTTACTGCAGATGGACACGAACACTACAATTTAAGCCGAAGAAGAAGTTTCTGCGATCATTAGAACCCTTGTAATTCGATTTCAAAAAAATGGGCATTTTTCATCGGTTTTTATTTTTTTTGTGCAAAAACTTCTAAACCGATTTTGATCACCAAAAACTAATTTTTTTTCGTTTCCAAGAGCTACAACGTGCTATTTTTTGTTTTACGAAAAAAATATTTTTCGTCCCTTAATCCGCAAAAAAACGGTTTTCGGCACTTTTAATGATTTTTTTACTAAGGTTCCTACATACCGAAGAAAGTATTTTGGTGTTTACTTGACCCTTTGGGGGGGGGGCGATCGCTGCAGATAAAAAAAAAATCCAAAAAAAAAAGGTCACTACAGCCAACGGCAACCGCATTCCCCGAGTATTTCGGTTTTTACTTGACTCTTTGGGGGGGGGGGGGGGCGATCGCCCCCATCGCCCCCCAACACAGCCCGGCTACGCCCTTGAACACGCTATGCCGAACCGTATCCCGCTGCTCTCTATGAAGTTCGGAAACGCCATGATGGATATTAACGAGAAAATATTCTGCGCGGGCTTCTGCCGCCCGCGGAAATATTGTTTTATTGAACGGCGCGGCGGTGTCGCACGCGGACGCAGGTTGATGGATTAATATGATAAAATTTATCAAGCGGGCTAATTGGAAAACAATCAAGTTTTGTAACCGATTTTCCGCTGTTTTGGTTACTCACCATTAGTATCTATATCGTTGCACGTTCCATCACGTTATGAAACTTTATTTTTGACATGATGCGAGGGTAACGCGTTATTGATGAGTCTGGATGAAAGCAGGTGTTACGTTTTTGCGCACTAGGCTTTTTTATACGCAATAATTTTAAGTTATTTTAAAAAAATTAGACCACTTTAGTTGATCCGCAGATTCGACCTTTCTTATTCCAATTGACATAAATCTGTGAAATTTGAATAGCTTAAATTTAAATAATATACGAACCCTAATAACTATATGTTCGGACAAACGTTGGTTACATCTGGTGTACCACAGGGTTCACACCTAGGCCCTTTGCTATTCCTACTATACATTAATGATATTAAAACAAGTTTCAGGTCCTGTAAATTTCTTTTGTATGCTGATGATTTGAAAATGTACTCTGAGATTCGAAATTTAAATGATTTAGTACTTACTGTAAAATCAATAAGCATTTTATAAACTTTAAAAAAATGGTTTTCGATATCTTTCACAAAAAAACGCAATTTGTTTATATTTAACTATACCATAGATAATTCTCCTCTTGCTAGAGTTCATCAAATTAAAGATTTAGGTGTTATTTATGATAGCAAAATGAACTTCAACTTTCATATTGATTATATATTAAATAAAAGTAATAAAATGTTAGGATTCTTGATGCGAGGGCAATTAAATCAATTTACTTCTCTTATGTCTACAGCACACTAAATTTTACCTCGATAATTTGGAGTCCATGGTATGTAGTTCATAAATATAGAGTGGAAAAATTACAAAATAGGTTCTTACGATTTTTAAATTATAAGATTAATATTATAAGAAAACAGTGGATGCTTTTATGAATTTGATAATTTGTTAGAATCCCTTATATGTTGTAGGTAAATAAATAAATAAATGAATAAATAAATAAATAAATAAACGCATTTTTCGCGTATTACACTGTTTTTATGTATTAAAATTGACTAATACAGCTGACAGTACATAAGAACTTAAAGAATTTAAAAACATATTTTAATTAATGTTTTCAAAAAACCAAATTAACAATATCACAACTTAACAAAACAAATAAAATGTAACAAAATAACGGCAACTAAATGTTCGGAAAAAAGTATTTTAAGTATTAATTAGGCGTTACGTCACCTTTTTTCCTTAATTACGGCTCGAATTCTTGCGGGAATTGTTTCAACCAAGCCTCGATAGAGTTCTGGTGAAAAGGTGTCCCAAAATTAGTCGATTTGTTCCTTCAAATTAGAGACCGTCCTTTGAGGATCATCTCTCAAAACTCATTTTATCTTATGCCACTCTTTTTATCTTATTTAGGTCGGGGCTGTTTGATGGCCATGGTAAGGCTAATATGCTGTTCCCCGAACCACTTTTTCGTCTTTTTTGCAGTATAATATGAAATTATTGTCTGGGTACATATCCTGATAAGTCGCTAATAAGCTATTTGTATATACATTTTGTCAGCGTTGACGGTACCCTTATGACCTCATACCATACCAAACCTTTAGCGGACATACGTCCCCAAATCATGACACCCTTCGGGAATTTTACGGTTCGTTTAAGGCAGTCCTTATGAAAGGCTTCCCTTTTTGTTCTTATTACTCTTTTTCTATGATCGCCTACGCAGACATCAAATTTGGACTCGTCACAAAAAATAACTTTTGATGAGTCTATAGTCCACGATACCTTCGATTTGGCCTAATTCAGTCGATTTTTGTGCCTCAGTTAATAAAGGCTTTTCTTTAACCTACGATCATTTACGAAAATTCAAAAATAAAAAATTTCAAAAATAAAATACTAATACCTTATAAAAACTGAGCCCAGACTGATGAATGTATTTTCTGCAACATTAGCAGGATAGCCTTTCTCCTGTTTTAGAGTTCCATTGCGCTGTTATATCCCTTAAGGTGTTCCATCGAGGTTTTTTGCAAATTTTCAACAACCTTTGGCTCCTTTCAGTAACAAGTCACCTTTTACATCCAAATTTTCAGTCTCGCGGTAATGCTTTAATATGTCCCCAACAATAGACATAGTAAAGCACAATTCTTCCGCAATTTCGCGGGTTTTTTTGCCACCGCAGTATTTTTTTACAATGAGCTGCCGCAATTTTTGATCAGTCGTACGTCGACGGCCCATTTTTATTTAAAAACAACGAATATTCACAGAAACTACCAGAAATCACCTGCGACTGACACTAATTGTGAAATTAATGGTTACCGCGGTAACAACAATTTTTAATTTATTTTTTACGCCAGGTTTCTTGATATTCCGAACATTTCCTGTCAGCATTTTTAGCAGATTTTTATATTTTTGGTCATAAATTCATAACAAATCCAAGCTAATAATAATTTTCAGCATAATGTTATCTTGCAAATGTATGTAATTTTATATATTTTAGGTTTTTAAAGCGTGGTTTTAAATTTTTGCATGGCAGTGAATAATTTTTTTGAAAAAAATGCGTTTGTCCGAACATACAGTTGTTAGGGCTCGTAGTTTCTTCAGTATATAATTCAGGTAGAGCTATGTTGACGATAATATGTACTTATTTTAGTAACACAGTACTTTTTTAGGAATAAAGTCCTTGAGAAATAATTATCCTTAAAAACAAGTAAAGTGCGTATAAATGTACCATATTAATTTTGATGAAAAGTGCAATAAAATGCTTCAATTTTTTAAAACAAATCCAAGATTGTTGAGGGAAATATTAGATTCGAAGAAATACGGATGGAGCAAACCAAAAGCCATCTACAGTATGTCACATAAAAACGTGTCGCCGATATTCTCCAACCTATGACACCTACAAATTGGCAACAAGAACTGTATTATAATCTCTTTGATGCACAAATGGTCTAGTAACCATTATTATTTAATATTGCCTGGACATACTTTTCACCAACTTTTTACAATATTCCTTTAGGTACGACCGCCATATCTTACGTACTTGTGATAGCTGGGTCACTGATAATTAAAGACTCTAAGTCGCGGAGATAAACAGGTTCGGATTTTGTTTATTTAGCTCTGCGGGTATTCTCGACGGAGCGTGATTCTAAACTGGTTTTATTGCGATGTGATATTGTGAATGATATATTATTGCAAGCGCACGACACTACTCATTTCGTGCCTCTCGTATGTCAGACGCGGACAGTCTATAATTCGCTGTGTTGTACGAGCTGTTATTGAAATTGCTTATTCTAAATTATTAATTACGGGTTGGGGGGGTTGCATATAATGGTTTATACACGGTGGAGACTTTAACTGGAATATATTCGCTAGCGGGGTGGTGAATGATTTTTCAAAAAATTTCCGAGACACGTCAACTTTTAAATGTATTTACCTACATTTTGCAAGTAATGTGAATAATATAGCCCTTCAGGGGTGGCTGAAACCACCCTCGACATGATTTTTTCAAATGCAACCCTATGGCATGTGACCCCTCATTGTAAAGCTGGTGGAAAGAGGAATCCAACGCACTGATCAAATGTTAATTTTTAGTATGTTTGTAGGGTTGCATACAATTAGAACAATTTAAAAATTAAATTTATTTTCAACGTAACAATTGTTCAAAATATGCACCATTCACTTGTTCGCAGCATCCCAGTCTGTGGTAGGTTTCGTCTCTTACATTATGCAACATTTGCGGTGTTATTTTTCCGATTTCCTCTCTTATCCTTTCCTGCAGATCTGCTATGTTGTCCGGCCCACACATTAGTTTTCTGTGGGCACTGAGTATGAAGTTCCCTCATCCAATGGGGGTTCTCTTCAGCCCAGTAACGACGATTTTGGCGATTTACGTGCCCATTTAATGTAAAAGTAGCCTCGTCAGAGAACACTATCCACTCTAAAGATAACTGGTTTTGATCAATACAAGTCATCAATAAATCGCAAAATTCCAACCGTCGATCTGGATCATCTTCAAGTAGCTCTTGAACAGCTTGCATTTTATATGGGCGTTTTTTCTCATATTTAAGTATTTTTAAAACTGTTTTGTGATTAATATTACTATCACGGGCCAGTTGACGGGCTGGAGTGATTGGATTTTCTTCTAGAGCAAGCAACAAATTCAACTTCGTGTCGTCATCAACAACAGCCTGCCTCTTACTCGGTACTTTCCTGACATGACCCATCTCTCGATATTGTGCCTCAATTTTACTAATGGTACCTTGATTTAGTGGTGGCAAGTCAGGATGCGTTTCTCGAAACAAGCGAACAACTTCCCTTTGAGTTCGCGCCCTATCACCATATCCAATCATCATCAAAATTTCGATTTTTAGTGATTCAGTTAAATAAGACATTTTCACCAATTTGAAATAACACTTCGTTTCAAACTCTGAATACAGCATACAAACTAAATTACTCTTTGCGGCCATGTAAAAACACTAGCAAAAAATAACAAATATCAGTTCTGGCAAAAAAATGCTTGGAATTTTTTGTGGGGACATATGAAAAGTAAGGTTTACATTCTAAAACTAAACAAGACACATTTTGAGTACGAAATTGTTGCGTTAAAAATAAATTAAACTATAAAATTAAGTTTTAATTGTATGCAACCCTACAAACATACTAAAAATTAAAATTTGATCAGTGCGTTGGATTCCTCTTTCCACCAGCTTTACAATGAGGGGTCCCAAGCCATAGGGTTGCATTTGAAAAAATCATGTCGAGGGTGGTTTCAGCCACCCCTGAAGGGCTATATTTTTCACATTACTTGCAACATGTAGGTAAATACATTTAAAAGTTGACGTGTCTCGGGAATTTTTTGAAAAATCATTCACCACCCCGCTAGCGAATATATTCCAGTTAAAGTTTCCACCGTGTATAATTGTTTTATAATACCGTATACCTAAGTAAGTGAAACTGTAAATAACTCCACACTCACATTAATGACACCCTGAAGGCAGTTTAAATATACCTACTTCAAGGCAATCTTCCCTGAGGATTTTGAGGATTTCAACTTATATGTGATGAGGAATACGTAAACAATTTTTTTTTCAAGTTGTTTGATCCGTATACGAAACTTTTTGTAGAGTTCTATTCCCTCGAAATGGAACGCCAAGAAATTCAGACATGATGAAGGTGTAATCTAATTCTTGGATTGTTTCTTCTCTCAGCTATCGGAGATTCTAGAGTAATAATTTTCAGGTCTAATACAAACCAACATTTTCCATAGATGGAAGTTTTATTTGAATAGACCGTTGAAAGTTCGTACATTTTCCAAAAAAAAAAAGTTCGTACAACTCTAAATTCAATGTTCAGTAGCTTTCATTCTACACTAATGGAAAAAATTCAAGGGTCAAAAATGTTTTGCGAATTTTTTAGCGATTTTTCAGAATGCTGTATCTCAGTGAAAAATGGTCTTATCGAGGTCTAAAAAAAAGCATTTTGAATCTTCAAATTTGTAGTTTTGAGATATTTCGGCAAAAAAATGTTTAGAGATGCATGTTTTGCGCAATTTTAGAAAGTAGTGTGAGAAGAAAATTTTGCGAATTTGTTTGGTTTTTTTTTTCAAGTCCACGAGCTTGAAAAATTTTTTCTAACTTATCCATGGTATGGACCGGATAGCTTATTTATTCAGCTTCAATTTTCTTTTTCTCTTTTTTTTAAATCTCGATACGACCATTTGTTGCTGAGATATCGAATTTTAAATCAAAAATGACCCTATTGTCTTTGATCGACGATATCTCCGCAACCAACGGTAGCACAGAAAATCTAAGGGCAGTTCTGAAAATTGGAATAAACGCCCTACAATTGACGGTTTTTCAGAACATCAACTGCTGAAATTCAAATCTTCATGAAGTGACTAATGTTGCGTGTGCCTTTTGTAGTTGAATATATCCCCAGAAACCATGCAATGTTACATTACGATCTAACGAACCGTTTTCTTGTTGCAAACGGTCAAACTTTTGAAAAAAAAAAAGGGTCACGTTTTTTGAGCTTAAACATGTCCTAATCATGGCTAAAGTGGAAAAAAAAATTCGAGCTTACTTACAATTTTTTTCCGCAAATACCGTTGAAATTTACAATAATAAAAAAAAAACTTCAAAACAATTTTTTTTCCGAAAATTGAGAAAAAAATTTTAGGCTTCCAAAACTTAATGACTTTTGATTTTCAGTACCGTCAGCATTAGCATTACCCAAAGCGTACCAACTCACGTGGAGGTTGCACAATCGGATTTACTGTTTTTTAGGTGCTCAGTTAGCACGAAAATCGATCAGCAATTTGTCTCCTAAGCAAGTATGAATCAGGGTCGAAACGCGATTTGGGTTACCAACTTTAATTTAAATTAAATTAAAAATTGATGGTATAAATGATGGATAAAAACAGACCCAAACACACACACACAGACGTGTGTGTAAGATGCGTAAATCCGATCGTGCAACCTCCACATGGTGTGCTTTGGGTAATGCTAATGCCGACGGTAGTGAAAAATCAATATTTTTTCAGGTTTTAGAATCATTTAAAAAAAATTTTCAATTTTCGAAAAAAAACCTTTTTTGAATTTTTTTTTTGTAAATTCCAACGGTATTTACGAAAAAAATTGTGAGACTCTCGAATTTTTTTTCCCTATAGCCACAATTAGGACTTGTTTAAGTTCAAAAAACGCGACCCTTTATTTTTTTCAAAAGTTTGACTGTTTGCACCAAGAAAACGGTTCGTTAGATCGTAATGTAACTTTGCATGATTTTTGGGGGTGTATTCAACTGTAAAGGACACGCAACCTTAGTCATTTCATGAAGATTTGAATTTCAGCCGTTGATGTTCTGAAAAACCATCAATTACACGTTTTTTCCTGTTTTTTCAAATTCATGTCAAGGATAAAAAAATGTTTTCTCCTCAAAAATCGCAGCAGAACCTTGTAGGGGCTTTATTCCAGTTTTCAGAACTGCTATTAGATTTTCTGTGTTACCGTTGGTTGGCTGAGATATCGTCGATCAAAGGCAAAAGGGTCCTTTTTGATTTAAAGTTCGATATCTGAGCAACAAATGGTCGTATCGAGGTTTAAAAAAAAATGAATCTGAATAAACAAGCTATCCGGTCCATACCATGGCTAAGTTAGTAAAATGTTTTTCAAACTCGTGGACTGAAAAAAAAAGCAAAAAAAATCGCAAAAGTTTCTTCTCACACTACTTCCTAAAATTGGGCGAAACATGTATATCTAAAAATTTTTTGCCGAAATATCTCAAAACTACAAACTTGAAGCTTCAAATGCCTTTTTTAGACCTCGATAAGACCATTTTCCACTGACATACAGCATTCTGAAAAATCACTAAAAATTCAGAAAAAATGTGTGACCTTAATTTTTTACATTAGTGTATAATACCGTTTAATAATTATATAAAAATAATTGTTTACCCATTGTTGGTAAAATTCTGACTAGGATAGTAAAGAGAGGTACCATGCTCTGGTTTGCAATTAATTTTTTTGTTTAGTCGACAATCTAACTTACTTATGAAGTTTATTCCGCACACAAGTTTTTGAAGGTTTATACGGTTTAAAGAGGACGTGAAACGACCGAAGACGATCCGCCCGCGGACCACCCTCAACATCAAAAACGATGAAAACATTGAAAAATAGTCAAATCAATCCGCGAAGATCGTCGTCTAAGCATCCGTGGGCTTGCTGAAATATCAGGAATCGACAAAGAAGTGTTCGCCAGATTTTACATAAGTTTGCGCAAAAATGATGCCAAAACTTCTATTCCCGAGCAAAAGGAATCAAGAATGAACATTTGCACTGACATTCTAAACAACATTGACATTGATCCCGGCTTGTTAGACACGGTGACACCGAAGGGGACAAGATTCGAAAGTGTGGAAGCGGTTAAAGCAAAAGCGACGGAGGTTCTGAACCAGTTGAAGAAGCGGACTTCCAGCACTGCTTTCAACAATGAAAAGTCTAGCAGCGAGTAGAGATCGCCAAGGGGGTACATTGAAGGCGCAAAAGTTGCTACTGCAATTGAAGGGTACAGGAGAAAAAGATGAATGTCCAAAAAGAAGGTTTGAGATAAAGGTGCGAAAATATTAGAAAAAGCCGTTAGGACCTCATGGAATAATAAAACCAGACAAAAAAATGTAAAAAATCTATTAAGAAATATTGTTTGCAAATCAGTATGATTGTTTTTGTGTTTGCAAATATGAAAGCATGGTCTACTAGTCAATATTAAGTATTTTGAAGATTCCGCAATTTTTATTGTTATAGTTTGAAGTATCGCCATAGCCATATTCCTTTAAACATATATTTACTAAAGGCCATACATAATAAGAAATCATAAACCCCAAAAATATTATTTAAACATTTATTTTGAAGAAATTATGACTTAATAAACAAATTCCACAATTATTTTAAAAAAACAGCAAAATTATTATTCACACCAAACTATTGTGATATTGAGTGGATCATTTCTTGATTTACTTGGGACACTGCTTGAATGACCGGAGTCTTGAGTAAATCAAGTAAATCAAATTGTATTCAATCGGCTGCTATAAACTATTTCCTTCAAAAATCCCTAAAGGAAAAAGTCAAGTGGCGACAAGTCAGGGGGACCTTGGTGTCCAACAAATAGGTCCATCCATACTTCCGATCACTTCTCTCAAATTGTTCCAACTGCGGACCTGAATTGATGAATGGGCGAGGCATCCGTCCTGTTGAAAATACGCTTTTTTTCTATATTCTAAATTCTCTTCGTCTAATTTTGGCCAGAAAAATGTGTTTAGCATCTCCAAGTATGAATTTTAATATAAATTTTCTTTAAAAAAAAAATACGGACCTGTTATTCGATTATAAGTAATTGCACACCAAATATTCACCTTTTTGAAATTTTGACTTCTAGAATTCACTGAAAAAGACGGATTTTCTTGTGCCCAAAAACGACGATTCTGCGACAATACCAGTCCATTGGTAGAAAAAGTGCTTTCATCAGAAAAAAATTATACTCTTGTGAAAATGTATATCTACAGTAAACCTCGCTCCTATAACAGAAATCCAATCGTGCGTCATCACCAACTTCCAACGTGTGTATTATTTTCGGTTTGAAAGCTAAAGTTATTTTCGGCCAAAATCCTTTGAATGTGTGTCTTGCTAATAACAATTTGTGCAGATCTCTTTCTTAGTGATAGTTTTGGATTTTCTTCGAATGAATTTAAAACTACAATTGTGGCTGCATCATCGTCATCATGGATCCACATTTTACGTCACCAATTAAATCAAATTTTCATACTAACTTTTTCAAACTTTGACGGCTAATTTCGACTTCTGGATATTTTTCATGAAACAATTCAATTGCATGACGATGAAAAATATTACCGATACAATAACATTTAATAAGATAAATTTTATGTTGTAAAGTAAGCATTGAAGAAATTTCAAGCGCTGTGTCAAACACAATGTCAAACAAGAACAATTGCCTTATTGATGGCTTACTAGAATTTTAAATATTCTAATTAAGGACTGAGAAGAAATAATGTAAAGACAACCCATTAACTACAGTGTTGCTTGACTAAATGATTATCCGCGCTGTTTCTTCAAAATAAATGTTTAAATCATATTTTTGGGGTTTATGATTTCTTATTATGTCTGCGCCTTTAGTAAACATAATTTTTTTTAAAGGAAAATGGCTATACTTCAAACGTACAGGTATAACAATTATAAAAATTGCGGAATCTCTTCAAAATACTTAATATTGATTAGTAGGCCATGCTTTCATATTTGAGTATTAAATCTAATTGCAAACAATTTTTCTTAATAACTTTTTTACATAGCGTTAATATTTAAGGTACTTAACTCTTCATTATTACTTAATTTTTGCTATTTTTGAACACCCTGTATGTTAAATTGACCAAACAACAAACTTTGTGGACGTTTCAAGACAAGCAAAACTTTTTATGACGAATTACTTTTTGTTGAAAAATAAATTTTTTGCCCATATATCACGTTGAAGTCTTGAAAATGCTGCTCAGCTCAGCGGCCGGTTATGACCATATTGGAACAAATTTTCAGATGTTCTATTTCCAGTGACTAACAGCACGGCAGTAAGAATCACGAAGCCGGGGGGTTAAATCCGGCACCAACGTGCAATCCAATTAAGGCCGACTGACAAGATAAATGGTGTCCCATTTTTACTTGCTATCCGCTACGAGATAACGCACGGGACGTCCCCAGTGACGTCATAATTAGCGGTCGACCCCCAGACGATATGCACCACAATCTGGTAACCGTTGTTTGCGGTGCGGCCTGTACGTGTGTTTTATATAAGTTTGTTTTGCTCCCTTTTGTTCCGCCATTTTCCGTTTGTTTGAGATATTTGCGGAATGAGGAGTCACAAGCATTGTTTTCTATTCGACCAGCAGAACTGCAAATATACTAGAATCGCACAAAGGTTGTGGGGAATTAAATGTAAATACATTATACAGTGAGGTCCATAAGTAACGGATTTATTATCTATGTCATTTACAGTTTATGGGTAAAATCCTGAAACACGTCAATTTTTAATTCTAGAATGACATTTTTTGAGCATAAAGTTATACCTCCCATAATTTTTAAATGGAACGAGGTTGCGTGTGATAGCTCATTTGAAAGTGTTTTTAATTTTCCATCCAGCAACATATAATTTTTTTTAATTTCTATAATTTTTTATTGAAAAATATTACATTTTTAATGTTACTAAGTAAAGAAAAGAACATGAAACAGAACGGGCGCCCGTTGCTTCTTGACAATAACGGAGGCATTGCTGAAATTCTTCTAAAACATTTTGTATTGTTTCCGGGGTGATTTTATTAATTTCTTGCCTTATTCTGTCTTTTAAATCTTCTACGTTATTTGATCTGTTGAAGTAGACTTTCGATTGTAAGTAACCCCATAAAAAATAGTCAAGCGGGGTCAAATCGGGAGAACGAGCAGGACACTCAATTTCACCGCGTCTATCGATCCATCCATTGGGAAAAACTTGCTTCAGATAGGCTCTTACTTCCAATGAAAAATGTGGTGTAGCTCCGTCCTGCTGAAACCAAATATTTCTTATCAATTTAATTGGGGTTGGCATCATCTTGGAAAAGCATTCTTAATTCTGGAACTAAGAAATTTTGCAAGAAATCCAAGTAACGCGCGCCAGTTAATGTGCCATCAAAGAAATATGGTCTGATACTTTGAGAATTTATAATTCCAGCCCAAACGCTCACCTTCTCAGGATATTGAGTATTGGCGTCCATCATCCAATGTGGATTTTCTGTACTCCAGTATCTACAGTTCTGTTTGTTGACTGTTCCATTTAAGACGAATTTTGCTTTATCAGAAAAATAATGTTTTTTATAAATAAAGGATCTTGGTATAATGTTGGCATCTATTTGCCATGATTTCGCAAAATTACAATCGGCGATCAGGGTCATCGTCGTTAAGTTCTTGAACCAAATGAATTTTATATGGGCGGTATTTTTCGTTTTTTAGAAGACGCCATATGGACGTTTTACTAACATCACCATCGGCGCGGCGGCAACTTGTCTTGTAGGTTTATGTGGATTATCTTGAATATCTAACAATATATCCAATTTCTGTTCATCGTCTAAAATGTGTTTCCTACCAGATTTAGGAATATCTGTGACATTTCCAAATTCACGAAATTTGTTTTCTATTCTACATTTTCTATGAATGCTGTGTTGCAGAAACAGTGAGAAAATTGAGAAAGCTCCGTCAGCTGCTGGTGTAAGGTTCTTAAGGAAAGTTCGTGAAACTGCCATGCTTATGGATAACAGAAGTCATCCACGTCCTCGTCTGGTGCGCACAGCTCTAAGAATTGCTGCTGTTGCCCAAAGTGTGCGTGAAAACCCAATAACCTCAACTCGTCACGGATCACAACTTAATATCAGTCGCACTTCTTTGAGGAGAATATTGCATAAAGACTTCGGATTATTTGCTTAGAAGTTGCAACTTACTCAAGAGGTAAAGGAAAATGGCCATCCACTTCGTTATCGCTTCTCCGTGTGGGCTTTAAATGAGTTTGAAAATGACACCGATTTCAATCGAAAAATCAATTTTTCGGACGAAGCTCATTTTCATCGTGGAGGACATGTTAATAAACAGAACTGTAATCCGAAAATCCACACGTACTCATAGAGAAGCCACTGCATCCTGCAAGAGTGAGTGTTTGATGTGGGTTTTGGAGTTGTGGCATCATTGGTCCGTACTTCTTTCAAAATGAAGATGGTAACAGCGTTGCAGTAAATGTTACAGAGACATGGCAGTGATTGGACGATTTGGACTTGGACGAGTTTTGGTTGTGAAACAATCGATCTTTTGCACACTAAATTCAGTAACCGTGTTATCAACCGTTTTTGAGACATTAAATTGACCAATAATTGACCATATTTTTATGGGGACATGTTAAGGACTGTTGTTACTCCAACGATCCATAAACAAGTGACGCACTGAAGGAAAAATCAATCGAGTTATTCGTGCAATAGAGCATTCGTGCAAAAGTTGATTTGATACACGTTTAAAAAAAACAATCTAAATAAATTGTCTTTATAGTAGGTAAATGGTAAACTAAAAATTTCTACGTCATTTGCAATAAACTATGTAAAAAGTAAATAAATCTGGCGAGCGTTAAGTTTTTAATATAAAAAATATAATTCAGTATATACCGTGCCTTACAGTAATATTATAATAAAGCAGATGTAATTTATCAACTTACACAAAACGTACTTGAGTTCATTGTTGTGAGGCCATTGTGTTCTTATCCCTCCTTTTATCTCCGGGACTCTACTAAAAGTAAAACCGATCAGTCTTAGTGATAAACGGCTTTGTCCAAAAGGTGTAAGGTGAAATTATAGTTGAATTAAACAACAGTGTAGTGTCGTAAACATTTAAGTCTCTGCTCAGAAAATGTCAATACGTAAGAGGGACAAAACTGAATAAGATGTACAACAGGTTCATGAACTTATATATAGATTACAACTCGTTAGAAACTATGCATTTTCTCACCAAAGCTATTGCAGTAAAGCGATTTATGCAGTTGTGGTACAAAATTTGAAGTAACATATGAAACTCTATTGGACGATATAAACATTTTTTATAAAAGGTACTATGGTCTACTGAAAACTAAGATTCAATTTTTGGGCATACGAGGTGTATAAATTAAGTAAGTAATGATAAGTAAGTAATGTAATGATTAAATAAAGCCTTCTTGGTAAAATAAATGTTTTTTAATGCGTAATTTTAGCCCGTCTAATTGTATTTACCCCCTTAAAAATATGATCATCATGTATATTCGGTAATATTAAAAAAAGGGGGTTCAAACCTCGTATATTATAATTTAGAATTCATTATGAAATGACGATTCTATAGGCCAAATAATGTGTATGCACTAAAACCACACCCTGTATATTCGCTTGTGTCGTTTCCTCAGTGATTGGTTTTAGTGAAACAAAAAATCGATCACTAAAATATCTATGTCATACACAATGAACTGACTGAATAAACAAAGATCGATTGTCTCAAATATGCATACGTATGTACATACATACATACGTTCCAATGTTTTTTTACTCTCCAACGTTTTCAAATCAAAGTTATCTTCAATTACTCACCTGTGTGCGTTCAGACCAATCACCGAACGCATTAATCACAGTCACAGAGTAATTTGCACGTGATGCATGGCGATATACCAATTTAAAATACTGGCTTAAAACGTGAAGCGTAATTGAAGTTGTAGCTCAAGTGCGTGTTGTTTTTTACTGTTTTAGCAGAAGTTGGGGTACAAATAGAGTGATATAAAAATGAAAAGCGTAATAAAATAAGGCACAATGAAGCTGCAAAAAACATAAAATATTCCATATTGTGGGGAATTTGGCGACCTTCTTCTCTGTTAGTTTTTTTTTGTGGTTGGTTGGATTAGGTCCAGGAATAAATAACAAACTATTCGATTTTTGCCAACGTTTCGGAGCTTTATTTCTCCTTCATCAGGGCTCAATCAATGTTGTTATTGTTGTCATGTAAGGTGGTGTATATGTATATAGATAGTACCGCCAATGTTCATAATTTATCACCTTAAATGACAACAATAACAACATTGATTGAGCCCTGATGAAGGAGAACTAAAGCTCCGAAACGTTGGCAAAAATCGAATAGTTTGTTATTTATTCCTGGACCTAAACCAACTAACCAAAAAAAAAAATAAAAAACGAAATGTAACAACCCTTCGCGGTGAGAGATATCAAAATATATACAGGGTGTCTACACAGATAGGGTGCACTCAATATTTTTTAACGGAAAAAGATACGCGTTTCCTATTTTCATTGTTGCAAATGGATCGAAATTTGGAATCCATTAGCATTTGTCATGTTTTTCCTTAACCAACTAGACCTGAGAAATAAATAGGCACTTTGGATACATAAATAAAACACCCTGTATACGAAGTATGACTATTAAATAACCGAACTGCTGTCATAACACTTTTTATGCGTTACCAATTGCAGTAGCAACTTTTTTCTCCTTCAATTACTCCACTTGACGATCTCTACACCACTCCATACGACCTTTTCATTGTTGAAATCGGTACTGAAAGTCCGCTTCTGTCAGCTGGTTCAGAACCTCCGTCGTTTTTGATTTAACTGCTTCCACACTTTCAAATCTTGTGTCTTTCAGCGCCGATTTGAACTTAGGAATTAAAAAAAGTCACAGGAGGCAAGGTCGGTCGGGTATGGTGGATGTTCCAACACAGTAATGCCGTTTTTTGCAAAAAAAAAAAAACGCCTTCACAGACAAAGCAGAATGGTCCAGTGCATTGTCTTGTTGAATCTTCCATGATTTGGTCTTCCACAAATCGGGTCTTCCTCACACGCTCACGAAGGGCCGTCAGCACCTCGATGTAATAATATTGATTGACCGTGTGAGCGTCAGGGACCCAGTGAACGTAAACAATGCCTCGAATGTTAGAAAAGACGATCATCATCGCTTTGAATTTGGATTTGCTCATCCTGGCTTTTTTTGCCTTGGCGAGTGGGGGTTCTTCCAATGCATGGATTGGCGCTTTGTTTCGGGGTCGTAAGTAAAAAACCACGATTCATCACAAGTAATCACCGTGTCTAACAAGCCTGGATCAGTGTCAATGTTGTTTAGAATGTCAGCGCAAATGTTCATTCTTAATTCCTTTTGCTCGGGAGTGAAGAGTTTTGGCACCATTTTTGTGCAAAGTTTGCGCATGTCGAACGATTCATGAAAAATCTGGCGAACACGTTCTCTGTTCATTCCTGTTATTTCAGCAAGCTTTTGGATGCATAGACGACGATCTTTGGGGATTCATTTACCAACATTTTCAATACTTTCGTCCATTTTTGACGTTGAAGACCGTCCGGGGCGCGGATCTTCTTCGGTCGTTTCACGTCCCACTTTAAACCGTTTAAGCCATTCAAAAACTTGTGTGCCGGATAAACGTTAATTCCTATATACTTCTTTTAGCATTGCATAACGTCATTGGTACTGCAATAGGTCGTATGTCAACAAAATGCCAAAAATGCCACATTGGGGTTATAGTGCCAAAGTAATCACGAAAAGCGGTTCCACGTATCTGCAGAAGATCCTGTGTGAACAACCAATAGAAAGTTGGGAAGGCGTGTCTATCAAATACAGTCAATGTCACAACATTAGTCAATTGGATACTTCAATTAGTCGTATGTCATCCACTTACTGTTTTTGACATACGACCCATTGCAGTATCAACAACGATAAGCTTCTGTAAAAGTTTGCCCCAATTTAACAAGAAACTTGAGATTGAGTTGCTCCATCTCAACACTTTTTTCGCATTTTTTTGACACGTCGCTGGTGCATAGACTAAATCAAACGACTGCTACAGTCAAACTGAACGACCCACTGGCTTGTCCAGCGCGCTCAGGGTTTGGAAAGTATCATCAGACACAGTTCTGTTCAAACTTGTCGCGAACAACTCGCAGCGCGCTGGTAGCAGCATCAGTTCAGTTATTTAATAGCCACATCTCGTATGTTCGTAAAATTTGAGTTTGCAAGTATAAGTATAGGTGTGGTTTCATATATGACAATCCAATCTAGATTTGGTTGTCCTAGATTTGGTAATGTTCTGAGTTTTCTGTGTTTCCTCAGGACTGTAAAACAAATGCGTTACCGAAATAGTCTAGTCGTTCTCAGTCGGCCATGGCAAATAATAATAATGGTCATCCCTTCCCCGCACATATCCCTGAAATAACCTCTGTTACCCTTCGGAGTAATTATAGGGCGAGTATTATTATTATACATTCATTATTGTCATTCTGAGAAAGAAGGCACCAAAATAATTGTTTTTATTACTTTTTTCCAAAATTTCATTTTTTATTTTTTAATCTAGAGTTCTCCGGATGAAGAAAAAAATAACATCAAAACATATAATTTGAGTTAGAAAAATATTTGAAATGGATTTTCTTTACATCTTCAAATTAGGAGCAATTTTTATTTTCAATGTTATTTAATTCTTTTGATGTGTATTGATCGAAATCTAAATACCAAAGGTACGCTGAGTATATTTTTAAAATCTCTGAAACTGTCTCTTTTCAATGATACCAAACTTAATAGGGTAGTTTATCTTACATAAAAGATATTCTTTGAGCGTAAGCTTTGAGGGCACTATAATTTGAAAATAAAAATAAAAATTTTGAAAAAAGTATTTTGATACCTTCTTAGTCAGAACGACTTATTAATTGAAATCAAACAAAAATACAAAATTCCTATTTATTTATCAGATCTAGATAGCTATGGAAAAACGTGAAAAAGCTAATAGTGAAAACCTAAACGCGTATATCTTCCCATTTAAAAGTTATTGAGTGTACCTTATTTTCAGACAGCCAGATTATATAATAAATACAATTATTATCCTATCATTGTCTAACATAGTATAACAGATAACTAGCACTAGGTATAAGTACCTGATTTTGCGTTTTTTTTAATAGTAGTGTCAAGGGGGGAGTTTTTAAAAAAAAAAAAAAAATTAAAAAATTTTTTCAAAAAAAAAAAAAAAAAAAAAAAAAAAAAAAAAAAAAAACCAAAAAACCAAAATGTTAAATTAAATATTGGTTTTGTTGTGTATTTTCTGGAGTTTCTTTGTGATTGTTCTGTCTCGTGTGTTTGAAGTTCCTAATAAAACTAAAACAACAAACAAAAGGTTTTTTCAGGCGGCATATAATGTCACCAGAAGATGCCTTTTTTATTCTTTTTTTATTGAACGTTACGTCTCATATGCCGTTATATTTCATTAAGGTGAAGTGGGGTAGGTGTTTAGTAAAAATATGTAAGTTAAGATGCATTCAGCGATAAAAACTGCATTAGAAATTGCAACCAATTTTTATTATTATTACTAAAGCCGGCAGATCCGGGCGGCGGGCCATAATCGTACGCGTCATACTACTTACTACTTGTATGTGCAAAAATCCAAAATTGAAAACAATAAACTATTGCAATTTAGAATGGGATGCGTTAAAAAAAAAAATATTTATTTTTTTTTTTTTTTAAAAAAAAAAAAAAAATGGATTTTTTTTTAAAGGAAAAAAAAGAATATTCCGCTTAGGTTCAGGTTCAGAATGTCCCGTCTATCGCAAGCTCGTTGTCTCAATGCCCAACGTGTGACCCACCCTGTTTTTTACGTTGAGATATTTTTTGTAGGTAATTGAGTTTTAGTTCTTTATATAAGACCATTCAACTATCTAGAAAACGGTATTCTCTTAGTTTACGTGAATATAATTTTATAAAATAATAGTATATTCATTTTAACAATATACGATATGAATATTTATCACGACACTGTGAAATTTTCGTATGTCGTCATTTCTCTTCATAAAGAGCGGCAGAAGATAAAGTGCAAATAAGACAATAAAGTCAACATATAATATGGGCCTGTGAAATAAATCTGTTATGCCGCGCTACCTAACCGTTAATTTATCTTGTTATTTTAGAGTCTGTCATAATCATGACTTTGCAGCAAAATACACGGAACTAGCTTATTTATTTGAAAATCCTGCCTAAGATAGCACAACGCTTCGCATTTTTTTATTTTACGTAAAGTCAACTTCATATTTAAGTAGATAGTCAGAAAAATTGATCTTGCAGGTATTTACAGGGTGTTCAAAAATAGCAAAAATTAACTAATAATTAAGAAAAGTACCTTAAATATTAACGTTATGTAGAAAAAGTTATTAAGAAAAATCGTATTAATTAAACAATTAAATTTAATACTCAAATATGAAAGCATGGCCTACTAGTCAATATTAAGTATTTTGAAGAGATTCCGCAATTTTTATCATTGTTATACGCTTGAAGTACAGCCATTTTCCTTTAAAAAAAATTATGTTTACTAAAGGCGCAGACATAATAAGAAATCATAAACCCCAAAAATATTATTTAAACATTTATTTTGAAGAAATTATGGTTTAATAAACAAATTCAACAACTATTTTGAAAAAAACAGCAAAATTATTATTCACGCACGATAATTATTCTACATGCCACCCTCCAAGTTCAACACACCTCTCCGTCACACACGTCTCCAGTCTCTTCCTAAAATATGTGTATGTTGAGTGGATCATTTCTTGATTAACTTGGACCGGCCACTGCTTGAATGATCCGAGTCTGGAGTAAATCAATATTGTGTTAAATCGGCTGTCTATAAACTATTTCTTTCAAGAATCCCCAAAGGAAAAAGGCAAGTGGCGACAAGTCAGGGGACCTTGCTGGCCAACAAATAGGTCCATATCTTCCGATCCACTTCTCTCCAAATTGTTTGTTAAGCCAACTACGGACCTGAATTGTTGAATGGGCGGGGCATCCGCCCTGTTGAAAATACGCTTTTTTTTCTATATTCTAAATTCTCTTCGTCTAATTCTGGCCAGAAAAATGTGTTTAGCATCTCCAAGTATGAATTTTGATTTAAATTTTCTTTAAAAATATACGGACCAATTATTCGGTTGAAAGTAATTACACACCAAACATACACTTTTTTGAAATTTTGACTTCTAGAAGTAACTGAAAAACACGGATTTTCTTGTGCCCAAAAACGACAATTCTGCGACGATACCACTCCATTGATAGAAAAAGTGCTTTCATAGGAAAAAAGTATACTCTTGTGAAAATACATATCTACAGTAAGCCTCGCTCCTATTTCTAAACAGAAATCCAGTCTACGTGCATCATCACCAACTTCCAACGTGGGTATTATTTTCGGTTTGAAAGCTATAAACTTATTTTCGGCCAAAATCCTTTGAATGTGTGTCTTGCTGATATCATTTTGTGCAGATCTCTTTCTTGGTGATAGTTTTGGATTTTCTTCGACTGAATTTAAAACTAGAATTGTTGCTGCATCATCGTCATCATGGACTTTTTTTTTAATTTTTTCCGCATTTTACATCACCAGTTCAATCAAAGTTTCGTTAACTAACTTTTTCAAACTTTGACGGCTAATTTTGACTTTGAATATTTTCCATGAAACAATTCAATTGCATGACGATAAGAAATATTACCGATACCATAACATATAAGATAAATTGTATATTGTAAAGTAAGCATTATTTGGAATTAAAAATCAATAATTGACATTCCAAGCGTTTTGCCAAACACACTGTCAAACAATAACAATAGGTATGTTATTATTTGACACATTATTAATGCTGGCGTGGTAGTTCACCTTTGAAAAATTGGATTTTTCAAAGTCGCATTCGGCATTTGAAAGTAGACCCCCTAGCTTTATAATAAGCCTTTGGTGGATTTTTTTGGTTGCTTCTAATTTTGGTCGTAGCTCTGATCCGGTTGACGCATACGGATTGTCCCATATACATATGTATGTATATTTCTTAATGGAGTTTAAGAAACCTGTTCGTTCATGGAAAATATTGGATCAGTCAAAGAGATCCAAACCTAACATTCATATTAACAATGCCGCCTGACGTTTTTATTGTATTATGTGATATAAAGGAAGTCAACATGTGAATCAACTCATTAAATAAATGGCAATAGTAGAATGTATCACTGCTGATCAGTATGATACAGCACTGCATCCGGCAGATTATCTGCTCTGTCGTTCATTACCGATTCATTGGATTAAACACTTCATTGTTGGCGGTTTTATGACCAACGGAAGTTTTACTCGTACATATTTAACCATTACGTTCGGGTATTGTGTCCTTTGTGTGTTTAAATGCATGCACATTAATGGGTGTAGGACAAATTATAATATGAATACCATACGTGTAAAATTTTATATAAAAATAATATAAGTAGAAGTTATACTAGTGATATGGATTAATATAAGTAATTATTTTATATAAGTAAAATATATTTAAGATCAAAAAAAATAATCTTTCTCAGAAAAAAATATTTTATTAAGTAAATCCACAGGCGACTTCCGTACAATCCGTATATCGAGGTGTCTCCACCCCGGTCTATCGTCTGACTGCCTTCACATCTGCGAGCATTCATATTCACTTAAGTCTATTCCATAAAAACTAAACTAATAAAAATATCGGGACCATGCAGCCGTCCGTCGGTGTCGTAGGTTCTTGAGGGCATAATTTACTGGGTAATGGTCTCGGGTTACGTAAACAATCTCGGAGACGGCACAACCCAATTCCGTCGATCGCTCACATATATTGTACTAATTAAAATATATTACAAGACATTAAAATACTGGTGGCCATTTTTTTATCGCCACGAAACACCGAACTAGTTCGGTGTTTCGTGGACAACGTCCAGTTTTTTGTTTCTACGCCGAAGGTTCCAGTACCCACTCCAAGTTTTAAAATGTGACAAAGAAAACTTTGTTTATGTGAGGTTGAAAAAG
This sequence comes from Aromia moschata, assembly GCA_029963805.1. Classification (NCBI taxonomy): domain Eukaryota; kingdom Metazoa; phylum Arthropoda; class Insecta; order Coleoptera; family Cerambycidae; genus Aromia; species Aromia moschata. Next base: position 3,172,960 of record JAPWTK010000027.1, on the reverse strand, counting down.
TTGCATGGACGTCTTTTGGAATGGTCCAGTTTTTTGTTTCTACGCCGAAGGTTCCAGTACCCACTCCAAGTTTTAAAATGTGACAAAGAAAACTTTGTTTATGTGATGTTGAAAAAGTTGCATGGACGTCTTTTGGAATGGCTTATACAGGGTGCGGCATAAAAACGGGATGTTTTTAGAATGGCTAGTACTCGGCTGTCTGAAAAGGGAGAGGGATGCGGGAGGTGGCCTTGAATTCCTTAGCTCATAGCATTTTCACATTCAGTAGCAAACATGGAGCCGTGGACGTTGGAGCAACATGAGTTTCGCCGCAGATTCAACATACACCGAAATGCGTCTGTGCCTACGCGTAACACTATCTTACAGTAGGTAAACGGACTTCGCACCGAAGGAGTACTGGTGACAAAGAAACCAACAGGCCGTCCAAAAAGAGTGAATTTTGCTGAACAGATGATAACAGTTTTTCAGCAGAATGCAAACATGGCTTTTTTGGTGAGTGATGAGGCTCACTTTCACCTAAACGGTGTAGTGAATAAACAAAATTGTCGCTACTGGGCTGCTGAAGACCCCCGAGAAATGCACCAGAGACCGCTACATAGCCCAAAAGTAACCGTTTGGTGTGCTGTAGTCATCGTTGGCATTATTGGACCATTTTTCTTTGAGGAAAACGGAGTAGCTGTCACCGTCAATGCAGAGCGCTACATAAACATTATCAACACATTTTTCATCCTGAATTAAGAAGAAGACATATTGCAAGGAATCGTGTATGGTTTCAGCAGGACGGAGTCACGTGCCATACAGCCAGGGCTACCATGAATATTCTTCGTGGGCTATTCCCTAATCGTCTTATGTCCAGGTTCGGTGATGTCTCGCTACAACAATGCATTGCAGAAAACATCAATTGCAAGACGTGATTTTTCACACATGATTTTCACCTCAAAAATACTTTTTTACTATTGATTTTATTTTTAACGCAGATGCTATGACCCCACGAATGATGTTGTACCATTAAATTATTTTTCGAACATACAATAAATGTTTTATGACTTTTTGAAAAACGTCCTAGATTTTTGCCGCAGCCTTTAATTATCTATAAAATGGGAATACATATTTTGAAAATGTGACAATAAAGAAGGGCGTTTCCTCCCCGTTGAATTATATTTCGAAACCTAAATAACGGATTCAAAATCAACGACCTAAGAATTCCCAAATGAGTAAAAATTTGTGAAACGGGTCACGGATTTTCCAACTATTTAGAAATTTGGAATGATGGTATTAAATGATGGTACTAAACTCTGCCTAAATTTTTTTTCGAAAAAAAATTATTGTTATAAAAGTTATGAACAAATGAAATTGTATGCAGCGATTAAAAAGAAATTTTTTATCTCGAAATGGAAGGCTCTAATCGAAAAATTTTATGGGACAACTTTTTTTCGAAATAGGACAACTTTTTTAGAGTTTAGTACCATCAGGTACTTTGAAATGCGCCAACTCATTCCAAATTTTTAAATAGTTGGAAAATCCGTGACACGTTTCACAATTTTTTACTCAGATACCAAGTGGCATGGAAATGGCAACTGGTGATTTTCGATTTCACTAGCTACAATACTGGATTTGGATTGTTGAATTTCGCGAATAGCAAACACCCATAGATACCAACTTTCAATGAATGAGATTGAGAGAAATTTTGGATTTTTTTTCCGTTTGATCATTCCAGCACTTCCGTGGCGAACAATTCATATTCTATTCATATTCTATCAATTCATTCGTTCTGATTTAGCAATCCCAACAACCTACAACTCCCAAAATAATCCTTTTATCCAAATTTAAGGGGTAACACTACCTTGTAAATTTTGTTGACCATTTTTTTATTGGCTTAAATGTTTCCTTAACTATCCAAAAATGATATCCAAACGGTTTTATGTGGATAAAATTTTTTAAAGTGGTCGAATAATTCGGTTTTCCGAGTGAAGTGGCGGTGCTGTTTAACTAGTAATTTGTGCGCGTTCGATATCTGTGCAATATGGGTCACTATTCCTTCGTAAACACAGTATACCTTGAATCAAAACGACATGAAAACATGAAACAGCAAAAATACAGCATGCAAACCTTGAATTAGAAGGACAGTTGTATGGCTCTGGCATGTTATTAGTGGTAAATAAAAAATTACATCGAAATATACGTACTTCAAACGTTAGAGAAAATTTACCGATTTCATAGCCGATTTTCGGCCGTTTTTTTTTTCCAAAAAACCGTGTGTTTTTCTTTAAATTAACGCCATTTTTTTTTGTAAATAAATATTTCGAAAAGTTCTGCGATCGTTCACTAGATTTTTTCGATGTAATTCCAAAATCCTTTTGGTTTTTTGTTCTAGATGCACAATTGCGACCTGTAGGTTTGCGGCCAGGGAGGTCATAAAAAATATTTCATTCCGAGAGCTGTTGTGCCTCCATTTTGTTTTTAATTGACTTTAAAAAAATATTTTTGTGTACTTTAAGAGATGTGTAATGATGTCTAAAACACCGAATTGCAATCAATTTCAATCACAGGCCGACAAGATTTTAACCCAGAAACCAGAATATATTTTTCCAAAGGTTTTTGATGCGCTGAATCCGAATCCAAGGTCCAAATCTCTCAATTGGCTCTGATTTTCGAGATATCCTAACCTAAAAGTGCAAACATAATGATTTTGGCCTATATTTGAGATTATGTAGCATCGCATTTTTTTTTTCTCAAAAAACTATGAACAGCATCTTAAAGTACCAGCCTTGCTCTTTTAAATGCCGTGGAGTTTGCTCAAATATCTTTTTTTTTTCGTGTAGATATCGCATTTTGAAATTTTTATGTTTGTGAATTTCTCTATAATTGAAAACCTATTAAGGAAAACACTGAAAATGTTTGAAATTCAATAACTAAATGCTATTGAATATTAATCATTTTCAGTGTTTCCTAATCAAAAAACCAATCAACTGTTTGATGTACACGTGGTCCTTAATATAACTTAAAAAAATTCAAAATGCGATATCGCAGCGAAAAAAAAAAAAGATATTTGAGTAAACTCGATGTCATTTAAAAGGGCAATGCATGTACTTTAAGGTGTTTTTCATAGTTTTTTGAGAAAAAAAAATTGCGATGCTACATAACCTCAAATATAGGCCAAAATTGCCTTTTTTTCACTTTTAGGTTAGTATATCTCGAAAACCAGAGCCAATTGAAAGATTTGGACCTCGGATTCAGATTCAGCGCATCAAAAATCTTTGGAAAAATATATTCTGGTTTCTGGGTTAAAATCTTGTCGGCCTGTGAAATCTACATTTTTAATTTTGTGGACCCCCTTCGACCCCGTCCACGAACCACTGCTTTATACTATGTTCACGTTAATAACAACTATACAGTTAATATACACTCATATCCTCATATTTTAAAATGATTCGTATATTCGGTAAGCGGTACAAGGGATACGGGTGAACCTACAGGAGGTAAAAAGAGAAATGTTCCGGTTTAAAGTTCCTCGAAGCGGAAATCTCCCGGAGTGCACATAAAAAGGGTAGGGCACATACAAATCATCTACGAACAGGGTCGGATTAAAAAAAGTAACAAATGTGGACTGCGTGTTTGGACTTCTTTAACATTTGAATGAGTGGATACCCTTTTGGCCACAGACTAGATTTTAAAATACTCTATATAGCCGAGAGATTGATTTAATAGCTTCTCCGTCCATGCGTGAAAGGCTTTCAGGTCTTTTCCTTAGCGTGCCTTTAAAGATATTTTGTAAGAAATATTTCTGGAGGTGTGTCATGTATATTTCAATACCTGTGTTCTCTCGAAATGTAATACTTAAAAATTTTATCCCAGAGTGGGTACTGGAACCTTCGGCATAGAAACAAAAAACTGGACGTTTTTCACGAAATAGTGAAAATAAGTTTGAATTTGTTAAATATAGGAAAGAAACCGCGACTCTTAGATATATTCCCATCAATTCACACCACCCTTTTCAACATAAAATGGCAAGTTTTAATTTTCTAATTCACCATTCCTGGAGTGGGTCACCAAGTAACAACAACACCAAGTTAAAATCTTTAGTTATATTATGATGTTTAGACTCAGTTTTAATCTTGAAGATGCCAACTTAGTTGGCGAAACATGCGTCGAGAAAAGTATAGTAGTTCGGTGTTTCGTGGAAAACGTTCAGTTTTTTATTACCCGATGAAAGAAAAACATTAGTTTTTTCTTAAGACTTTAAGGGTGAAATTGATATTAACTTAGTCACTTGATATTTTAAAAACTTGTTATGTTATTTTTAAATCATCCCGAATCTCATTTTTTGTAGTTTATAAGTATTTTCAGGCATAAGACAAAAATGAGCTATTTTTAGCAGTTTAAGGGTTGTTTATATTTTTTAGGGATGAAAAGAGACAATGTTCCAGTCAGATTGATGTACTGAATACTTCTTTTACTATTTTTGAACCAGTTTTAATCATTTTTACCTGGATCAAAACAGTCCTTGTATTATTTTAGGGGTGAAGTTGATATTTCCCCAGCCATTTGAAGTATTCAGGGGTCATATTTCATGTTTTTTGATAGCAATCAATTTTTTTTTCTGGGCTACATCCGTTCCCCCCGAGCAGCCAAAATCGGCTATTTTTAAAATTATTTATTTTTTTAATGTTGAAGAAGTCAGTCAATTATTTATCAATAAAAAACCAAGAATGATTTTATAAAAAATCTTGCATAAGTGTGCTCTAAAGCTTAAACATGTGGTTAATGACGTGTATCGGTTTTTATTTTATATGCAGTGTAACAGGGTTGTCACAGGCACGATTCGATCGATCACTCGTATATATGTAAACATTTCTTGAACCAATATATAAACATTTATTTTCCTCATTTTTCAACGAAACGCTAAATCTCCTGTTATTCATGAGTTTTCTTAATTTTTTTATTCAATTCGAAAAGAACCATGTATATCTAAATAGGAGTAGACAGAAAATAAATTTAAACTAAGAAAGCGGGGTAGTAAAACAGCGTCATAAAATAAATACAGGTCTTTACCGAATTTGGAATATTTTAATATGGGTTCTATATCTTTAATTCGTTCCATTCATTTGTAGCCGAGTTTTATTTATGTTCCGAATTAATAATTATTCCGAAATATACGGTTCGTTACACCAGCATAAGTAAGACTTATTTAATAATACACAAAATAAATTTGAGGTGAGTGAATGGCACAGGAGAGCTAATGGAGCTCAAAAGGATATTAATATTAATCTCCGTCCCAACCAGTATTTTAGTAAAATATAAACAACATATAGTATAAAAAACATTCGTTTGTGTTTTTAAAAGGAAATTTGGATTTAACTTTTATGGACTTTATGACCTTTGTATCCTTTATGAAATATATGACCTTTATGACCTGATAGTCCTCAGTGATACGGACTTTATGACATATGAGACCTTTATGATCTCTATGAAATTCGAGACCTTTATGACAATTTTTTATGAGCTCTAAACGTTTATGATCAGTAAGACCTTTATGATCTCTTTATGACCTGTATGACCTTTATGACCTATATTACCTTCATCACTCATCTATAGTCATATAGTCAGACGCATCATAGTCTACTAGGTATGTATATTAATTAATGAGACCGGCAGATTAGCAGCCGATCTAGGAAAACTGCGGAGACGGGACTTGGAAGGGAGGTAGGTTAACATGAAATGCACCTTCAGTACAAGTTTGAACTTGGTAGTCATTTGATTGTTCTTTCTGATTGTTTTTGTAAACCGTTTTTTTCTAGTGCATTTTAAAAATGAGTGACATTCATTTTGAGCTGTCAGGTTTTGCTTCAGACTTGAATGGATAATTTTGCAAAACTTCAACACGCCTATAAAGACAGTGTTTTTTCAAGAGCCCAGGTTTTTCGGTGGTTTAATGCATTCTCAGCAGGAAGAGAGTCGATTGAATATGAACCCCGTAGCGGAAGGCCTTCATCTTCAAGAACTGATAAAAATATCGATAGAATACGGAATCTTGTGCGTTAAGATCGTGGGTTGACGACAAGAATGATGGGGGAGAAGTTAAATTTGAATCACACCACTCTTCATCGGATTTTGACTAACGAATTGGGGATGAGAAAAATCTGCGCAAAAATGGTTCCAAAAAACCTTTCGCAGGGTTACGAACATTGTCACCAATACGAACATTGTCATCATTGCCTTTATGATCTTAATGACCTTTATGACTTTACCTTTATGACCAATATCTCTAATATGACCTTAATATTATGAGGGAAGTTACGCAACTTATATAGAGACATCCAAAAAAAAAAACGTCATGATAGTTGGCCGAGAAAAAAAAGACGTATTTCTATTCTTAATCGAATTTACAACTTTATTTACTTGTCAAGACTGTCACATCATATGACACCCATTGTTTATTTTACAAATTGTGACAGTCACTTGTCAAAAGTTTGACATAACCGAAAAGCTTAGACATGACCGCTATTTCCATCTCTCTCGTTCATAGCCAGAGTTGATGACGTTTTTTTTGGATGGCTCTATATTACCAACTAGCGACCCGCCCCGGCTTCGCACGGTTTACGACATCACATTAGAAACCTCTAAAATTATCAGTGTTTCTGTACTATATTATGCATGTATTATACATATAAACCTGCCTCTTGAATCACTCTATCTATTAAAAAAAAAACGCATCAAAATCCGTTGCGTAGTTTTAAAGATCTAAGCATACATAGGTAGGGACCGACAGCGGGAAGCGACTTTGTTTTATACTATGTTATGATACATTCAGTATCTAGCTTTAATTAACTGTCTGAATATAAATGCTAAATGTTTTTCTGAAACAACATTATTTTGCATTCTGCAAACGTAACTCGTTTCTGTGCAAAAGGAAACGTTAAATATATTCAGTGAACCTAACAATGACTTCCAAATGAAATAAAATTTCCTTTATAGCGTAGGTACAGTAGAAGTATTTAAGGACGTGAATGAAGAATAACTTATAAATCCAAAACTTCAAAGGCAGTAGCTCTCGACAAAGGGTGGAAATCCCATTTATAACGAATGTATTTAAAAAGTTGGTGGGCTGAATTCTAAAAAAGGAATAAATTTGAAACGACGAGAAAAAATAAAACGTAGCAAGAAGGTAAAGTGGCCGCAGGGAGCGTGGTGCTTGAACATGAATTAAAATGCCGAAATAAAATAAGAGGTCGTATATGCGACATGATTGCCTTGTGTATACATTTACGACTTGCCTCTAAAAAAGTTCAGACCTCTTATGCTATTAGCCAGGAGCAAAAAGTGTACATTCACCTTTAGCCCAATTTACTAAAAATATTAATGCAGGGTGACACAGAGGACATGCAACAGCCTCTAATTTCTTTACTTATTAAATAAAATATAAAATAAATTAATAATAAAAAAAAATCAAAAAGCTTTTATTTAAATGCTCTAAAAAGAAGAAAATAAAATTTAAATTGAATCAAACCCATCAATTTATTACATTACACGATTTATATGATATAAAAGCTTGTCACGAGATTTACTTGTGTAGATGTATTTACCTATTTTATAACATACATAGTTTTTTTTCTTAGATTTTCTTATGTCAAGATCATGTTACATAATTATTACATTCTTATTTATCTACACAAGTAAATCTCGTGACAAGCTTTTATATCATATAAATTGTGTAATGTAATAAATTTATGGGTTTGATTCAATTTAAAGTTTATTTTCTTCTTTTTTGGAGCATTTAAATAAACGCTTGTTTTTAATTTTTTTTATTGTTTATTTATTTATTATTTTTTAGTTATCGTCGTGTTTTTGTATCTAAATGTTTCTCAACCTGTTCATACTATCCCTAACTTATACCAAGTTATAACTCTTTAAAATTGGTATGGTGGCCATCTTGTTTTTCGCCATTTTGAATTGTTTCACCGCCGCTAGAATTTGCCTAGGGTATAGGTTGATATTAGTTAAGACACGACCCCGTTAAGTCTTATTGTTTAGCCGGGCAGTAGTACACCATCTTCTCGAAGGGTTGAACACAGACGTCAGTTTATTCGTATTCTCCTTAGCAAACCCTTTCATTTGATACCCACATTATGGGAGTGCTTAAAAATAACTAGTCCGCCATCTTGGACGGTCCGCCATATTGGATTTAGAGTGGTCATTTTATTTTTCGTATTCATCTCAGCAAACCGTTTCATTTGATACCTATATCATGGGAGTACACAAAAAATAACTAGTCCGCCATCTCGGACGGTCCGCCATATTGGATTTAAAATAGAGTTGTTTTATTATTTTTTTCGTATTTTTTTCAGCAAACCCTTTCATTTGATATCCATATCATAGGAGTGCACAAAAAATAACTAGTCCGCCATATTGGATTTAGAGTAAATTAAAATGAATTTACTCTTTCTTTTTTGAATTTTCTTATTTCTTCTCAGCAAACACATTGATACACATATCATTGGAAGGCGCGAAAAACAACTATTTTGCCATCTTAGACCGTCCGCCATTTGGAATTTAGAATGACATAACTTAGCTAACCATGCATTGTCATCCAAACTAAACGTGTATGCAAATTTTCATCTCAATCGGTTGAGGATAACTACTTTAAAATTCAGTTGCAAGATTTGACCCGAACATACAAACAAACAAACAAACATACATTTTACAAGTTAAATAAAAGCTTGTAAAAAAATCAGATTAACAGGAATTATTCAACTACTGGTAACACAGCCCCAGAAATATAAAAAAAAAATGGAGCTGCTACCGAGACAACTGTATCCCTAGGTAATTTTCGACTCTGAATCCGAATCCGAAGTCAAAAAAAATCGCACACCCCCAAAATCAATCCCTAGCTCTAAAGAAACACTCCCTAAACAGGGTAAAAATGACGCTTCACGAATAGTCTTAAATCTCAAGAAACAGTACGTGGAAGCACTTGATAAAGAAGGCGAATGCTTCGAATACTTGAAGCTAAAATTTTCTGAAATTTCTAACGCAAAATTAAATGCGGGAATTTTCGATGGACCGCAGATTCGAAAAGTTATGAAAGATGATATTTTTATAACTAAACTGATTAAAGTTGAGAAACATGCGTGGCTAAGTTTAAAAAAAGTAGCACATGATTTTCTGGGAAATAAAAGAGATAAATATTATAAAAGAATATTGCAGAAATGATTAAAAATTTCAAATCTTGAGGGTGCAATATGAGCTTGAAACTTCATTTTCTCGATTCCCATCTTGATTATTTCCCAGAAAATTTAGGTGACTATGGTGAAGAGTAGAGTGAACGCTTTCACCATGATATATCAGAAACGGAAAAAAATGTACCAAGGAAGACGGGACGAACACATGATGGCACTATTCTGTTGGTCCTTAAAAAGAGAGATGTCTGAAAAGCATGAACGGCAGTCGGTCAGAAGATCATTCGAAAACAAATCCAAAAGACATTACAAAAAGAAAGAAAAATACAATACACTGTGTCTCAAAAATAAATTAATTAGGTACGTCAAACGGTTCAAGAATTATAACCACAACAATTTTGGCGAATCATTGATCACCATTTATTTCGTAGATATTTTCGTAGATTTCGTTTTTTAATAGTACGAGGTGTGTTAATTAATTCATGAGATTGGCAACGTAGCTCTCTATTTAGCAACACTGCTCACACGGGACTTGGAAGGGCGGTAGGTTAACATGTAATGCACCTTCAGTACACGTTTGAACTTGTTAGAGTCATTTGTTTGTTCTTTGTGACGGTTTTCGTAAACCGGTTTTTTCTAGTTCGTTTTAAAAATGAGTGAAATAATTTAAAGCAACGGTGTGCTATCAGGTTTTGTTTCAGACTTGGACACAGTGCAACGAATACTTTTGAAAAACATCAGCATGCCTACGCAGACAGTGTTTTTTCAATAGCCCAGGTTTTTCGGTGGTTTAAGGCATTCTCAGAGGGTATAGAGTCAATTGAAGATGAACCACGCAGTGGAAGGCCTTCATCTTCAAGAACCGATGAAAATGTCGATATAATACGGGATCTTGTGAGTTCAGATCGTCGGTTGATGACAAGATTGATCGAGGAAGAGTTAAATTTAAATCACACCACTTTCATTAGATTTTGACTAACGAATTGGGGATAGAAAAATCTGCGCAAAAATGGTTCCAAAAACCCGTTTGAAAGAACAAAAGAACATCAGGAGAGAAAGATGATGATAGCCAGAAAATTGACCACAAAGAGTTTGTGCCTTCAGGCCAAACAGTAATTCAACACTCTTGCAGAGAGTTTCTTGAAAAACTTCGAAAAAGGGTCATGCGTGTGAGACCAAACATCGAGAACAATTGGAAGTTGCATCACGACAATGCACCTTGTCACACAGCAATTTCAGTAAACGAGTTTTTAGCCAGTAAAAACATTCCTGTGGCTCCTCAGCCTTCATATTCGCCTGACTTAAGTCCTTGTGATTTTTTTCTCTTCCCTAGATTGAAAAATCTCCTCAAGGGATGTCATTTTGAGACCACAGAAAACGTTCAAACGGCTATAACCGACTAGCTGAATGCTCTTTCAGTATATCAGTTCCAGCACTGCTATGAGAAATGGAAGAACCGTCTCCAGCGCTGTGTGGCTTCTCGAGGAAGTTATTTTGAAGGAGCCAATACTGAATTGTAGTTCTATTCGAATGAAAAAAAATGTTAAAAATCAGCCTCGTTACTTAATTTACACACCTTGTAATTCGGTACTTTCTTGGGTTACCGGTTCCACCATTACAACATGTACAGTTAGTCGCGAATCACCCGGTATTACTGAAGTCCCCTGAAATGAAGAATAAATAAATGAAATGCCTATCTAGAATAAAAGTGGAACACTCTCTGACATTGGGGGTTAAAAGGGAACAATTCAATAAACTCCGAAAATGTATCTTTGATCTATGCCAGAAATCGATATTCCACTTATCTTTTATATAACGCCTGTTATGAGATTCTGTTGTGAGTTGGATTTTCGCTACCTATCAAATACGATGTCTATAGAAATTCGTGGCAATAGCTATTATTTTTGTTGATATAAGATTTGTATCTGCAAAAAAAAAATAAAAAACAGCTAAACAGTGCCTGGCTCTTAATAATAGAAATTTCAAAATTAAAAATTTAAGTTCGAATAATAAAAGAGACTGTATTTCACTTTAAAGTTAAATAAACTGCTCGTCAAAATTACCATAATACTTTTTAGATTTGGATATAGAATTTTTGGGATGTGGACGGTGAACCATTTAAGCCACAACGTAGTGACTACGGGGAATTAAAAAAAAACTATATGTTGTCGAAAAACATGAATATATCGCAAATGGCGCTAATCTAAAAAGTGTTAGGCACGCTAATTTTGACGAGCAGTTTATTTTAATTCTTTATCATGACTCAGTTCACATAAACCATACTTGTTTCGAGGGGCCACAAATTAAAACGTAGTTGTAGTTCATATTTTATCATGTAACTATGTGCTAGACCCAGTTGGTTTCAAAAATCGAGTAGGACGATTTTTTCAACATTAGTTAGACTTACCCAATTTGTAAATTTCAATTTGTTTAAAAGGAAAAACAGTTTAATGCAGAATACGATACAATCCTAATTTTTTTCGCTTCACAATCAATAATTTCTGGTTTTCTCATTGTCACTGAATCACCCTGTATGTTAACACTTTGAGCGCCGGGGTTTTTGGCACTTTTTTTTGCCTTAAAAAATCCTAGTGATTTAGTCCTACTTTGTACATTCAACCCCCATGCAGTACAAACTTCAAATAGCGTCTTATATAAGACGTTTCGGCAGCTAACGATCCGGAAAATTTTTAATTTTTTAAAATTCCAAGTAAATGCTTCTGTGGGGTTTTCGAGGATGAGGAACGCGATGATGATACTGATTTTTGCGTTACCCTTCAAAATCCATCCCTTTCTGATTATAAACTACCCCTTTTATCATTTTTCTCGGTCTCTGCCGTAAGTATAATATTACTTTATAATAAGTTGTTGAGAGTAGAAAATTCTCCAAAATCAGGAAAGATGAATTTTGTTTATAACAATAAAGTATATAATACTCTACCCTTTTCAGGGAGAGTACGTATTACTCCTTTTTTCTCTCACTGGGTAAGAAAATTATATTATCAAATTTTAAACGACGTTTACTATAAAATATTTATTGGCCATTCAAGGGTTCAAATTCAATTGAACTAAAAAAAAATATTCCTGAAATAGATAATTTACAAGAATAAGTTGGAAAAAACATAGTAGGCTGCCACTAGCCAATCCGAAGCGTAAACACATTTTCCCTCCGTCGATTCAAAATCGGATGGTTTTTTATGGTGACTTTGGAATCATTTTCCCGTTCAGTGTGTAACCGATTGACGGTCTCTCCTTCAGTATTACCCGAAGCCAACGACGAGGACGTAGAGAGACTTTGTGGCTTCATTTTTTTTTTTCGTTTTTTACTATTTTTTTAGAGTTTTTAGTATTTTGTTTTTTTGTTTTTTTTAGATTTTTTTTGCAGCATTTTCAGTTGATTCTAAACGAGTAATTTATTACGCGTTGTAAGAATATTTTCAAATATCGTCTAACTCAGAAACACCCCTGGAAATAGCAACAAGAATTGGTTTTCATTCGTTTACTATCAGAAACGGCCACGAGATATTCCCTCAGGGGTATCTGCCACCGTTCATAGTGCAAAGACACATGAAATATAAAATGAAATTATATTTTTAGTCAAAACTCAATCTTACATTGATATCAGAATCGGGTGTACTTTTTTTAGGGGGTGTCAACCCCAAAACGATCAACGACCTCCAAAAAGCAAAGATTAGTAAGTTTCGTTGCAATTTAAGAATGATTGTATAGCCTATGGAGAGCGTCTTATATAAGATTTTCCGGCGCTCCAAAGGTTAATTAGTTACTTAGTTTGTTATATATGTATTTTGATTAATATTATTGTATAATAAAGTTACAGAATTACCATGTTATTGGATACGTCACTGAAACAACTATATTCCCACTAGATCATGAATATTTAAAATCGGATTTATATCATCTGACCCTTCTAAATTTTAACAGTCCCCACGGCACTCGTTTTCTGCATTCAACTGCATTTATTATCTGCAAACCAATAGAAATGCTAATAAACGCAATTAACTTAATTAGGATATAACACTACATTTTAATTATCCGCTAATAGACACGTGTTTTATGTCATGTATTTACCGTACGATACGCCGTAGTTAAACACTAAACAGAAGTTATTGTCCTATCGACAAACATGCACATGCACAGTGTTTTATTCGGAGCGATCCCCGGTTATTATTTGAGCGTCATAAAGCAGGTCACGGTGTTTCTCTAAAGAGGATGACGCCGACGAACAAAAAATGTTATATTGCATACCGCGCCGTGTATGGAATGCTCAGGCTCGGTGATGACAGTATGTGATGATTAAATCTTTTCAGCTTATATTTTGTACGAATTTTTTTTGTCATACATAATGCCAGTAGTTAGTAGGGTTGGGACTTTAATTCATTATGAGTAAAATAATACCCGGTCGATTCAAAAGTATTTATTCTTGCTGATATGTTCAAATTTAATGGAAAAAAAGGTACCTACTGTCTGGATTATTTTCCAATTTCCAAAAAAAACACCCATTGTTTTTCAACTTTTTATTTAATTTTCTTAGTACAAAAATGGTTATAATTACAGTTTGGCTATCTTAGCACGAAACTACTACTTAAATATAATAAACAATAAATGAATTACTTTAAAAAAAGAACTTAATGTGCAAAAAAAATCAGTAATAGCCATGGAATGACATTGCTATAGAAAACATTATGATGGTTTGTAAACACAAAATGACAGTTTATTAGCAAAATATTAATTATATTTCGCTATTTTGTAAACATGCTTACAACAGCCCAGAGAAAGTTGAAATAATTTTAATTCATGGAGAAGATCGTACAAATAGAGTTACTGCCGAAATTTTTAATGCCAGAAAAAAAATATTTAAGAAGCGACGGTCGGCAAAATTTTGTCTAAATTCAGAGCGGTTCAGTGAGCAGTTCACTGAGCAATAATTTTTAAAAAACGCATTGTAGGTACATGGAAAGTTCTGGAAAAGGAAGATGTTTTGCTGGATGTTGTGGAGCATAAGGTCACTTCTGTAGCTGCAAGCGCGGAAAGGACAAATGTAGCAAATACTGCATTTCCTGTCTTCTAAAGAGTAAGGAATTATTATTATTTTCTTTTCTTATGATTTTCTAATGATTTTCTAAGCCTTGGCCTAATGTAGCGCCTTGTTGCCTCTATTATAGGTATATACGCCACTGAGTAATACCGAAGATTATTATAGAACATGCGAAGGACATTGTTTTTATTTACAATTATTTCATTTTGTCTTCCCCCCTCTACACATTGTGCTGGAGGGGGAGGCTCTGACAGCAGCTTACAGGCTAGACATTTCCGGATATGGAGTAATCACCACAAGACGGGGATTCCATACAGAGATATTCAAAGAATTAAAGAAAAACTGCATGCTAAACATGCGGTCGGACAGAATAGGCTGTGCCATCGTCTTCCACAAACCTTATCGGATGATTATACCGAATGATAGAGAGGAAGACAAGAGTCACACGCCAGTCCAGCAGAATGGAACCATCTGGTACACAGATGTGTTCAAAACAGAACAAAGTACTGGAGCGGGTGCAACAGAGACTCAGGGTGTGAAATCAGCATAAACCTGGTGAACTTGGCAACCGTATTTCAGGCAAAAATAACTGCAATATCCGCTCGTGCGCAGGAGATGATCAGGAGGTCTTACACAAATAAGAGGATCCAGATTATCTCTGTTAGCCAAGCAGTACTCAAAGCCCTGGAAGCTCTAGAAATACATTCAAAGTCAGTTAGTGACTGTATGGATTCGCTAACACAACTAGCGGAACACAACAGTATCACTCTCAAATGGGTGAGAGGGCACCAAGGCCACGAAGGTAATGAAAGAGAGGACTTTCTTGAAAAGAAAGGGGCTGAGGTTCCACTGATAGGGCCGGAACCCATCTGCGGTCTGGCTTAGCGGACAGCCAGGAGGGCCATAAACGACCTATTAAGAGAAAAACATATCTCGCACTGGGCGAAAGTCCTACGGTTGAGACAATCGCGGATGTTCATTGGCGAACCATCCTGGAACAAGTCAATAGATTTTATAAAACTTGGTAGAAACCAACTGAGATGGATGTAGGACTGTTTGCAGGACACTGCACTCATGCGATATCTCACGACAATCGGGGTGAAAAATGATCCTGATTGCAGGAGATGTGGGGAGGAGGAAGAAACCTCCTTCCACATTTTATGCAAATGCCCAGCAACTGGCAGCTGTTAGGTATTCGAACTTTGGAGCTATAACAACAGAACCAAAAGAAGTGACAGACGCTCCATTAGAAACTGTCCTTAAATTTCTTCAGGATTAACGAACTGTGCATTTCACTTTACATCTTTGTGAGATGAGTAGCTCTTGACGCTACGATATACGAGGGTGGTTTGATAAGTCCGAGACTTTTTGAATTTCCCGCGCAGTAACTTTAATGGCAACACTGCTCCCGTCAACTGCCATCTATCGGTAGACTAATGTAAAATTTTGAGCAAGCTACGTCATTTAATTTATGTTTGACAGCCAATGAAAGCAGCTAACCTCGTTAATTTCCACAAAAATGGAGAAAATTGAATTTCGTGTGCTGATTAAGCATTACTTTTTGAGAAAAAAAACCATTACCGAAATCAAGGAGAGGCTTGATAAATACTATAGGGACTCTGCACCGTCAATTTAAATGGTTAAAAAGTGGTTTACTGAGTTCCGTTGTGGCCGCACCAGTACAAGTGACGCTGAACGTTCAGGTCGCCAGTAAGAAGTCGTTACGCCAGAAATCGTCGACAGAATCCATGGAATGATATTGGACAATCGAAGATTGAAAGTGCGTGACTTGGCTGAGGCTGTAGGCACCTCAACTGAGTGGGTGCATCACATTTTGCATTAATATTTGGATATGAAAAAGCTATCCGCGCGATGGGTGCCCCGATTGCTCACGATCGACCATAAACACAACCGTATGACCACTTCAAAGGAGTGTTTGGGGATGTTCAGCCGCAATCAAAACGAATTTTTGCGCCGTTTCGTTACCGTAGATGAGACATGGATCTATCACACCACACCAGAGGCCAAGCAACAATCGAAACAGTGGGTTTCTACAGGTGAACGTGCACCGAAGAAGGCTAAGATGGGTCTGTCGGCCAACAATGTCATGGCTACAGTTTTCTGGGATTCGCGCGGTGTCATTCATATCTATTACCTTGAAAAGGGTAAAACGATCACCGGCGAATATTATTCACAGCTGTTGAGCAGATTTGACACTGTTTTGAAGCAGAAACGACCGCATTTAGCGAAGAAGAAAGCGTTGTTTCATCAGGATAATGCACGGGTGCATACGTGTGTAATCACCATGGCCAAAATTCATCAATTGGGCTACGAACTGCTACCTCATCCACTATATTCTCCAGATTTAGCCCCCTCTGACTATTTCCTGTTTCCAAACCTGAAGAAATTGCTGGGTGGTAGGAGATTCGAGTCGAATGAAGAGGCCATCGCTGAAACAAACGCTTCTTTTGAGGACCTTGAGGAATCATATTATTTAGAAGGAATAAAAAAATTAGAACCACGTTGAACTAAATGTATCGAACTAAAAGGAGATTATATAGAAAAATAAAATGATTTTTTGCCGAAAAAAAACGGACGGTCACGGACTTATCAAAGTCACGGACTTATCAAAGCACCATCGTATCTTGATGTATGCGGGATTTCCTCTTAACCCGTTTCGGCCGAAAATGCCACTCCTGGTACATCGCTCTTCAACGCCTCATAACTAATACTATTTGCGACAGAAAAAATTAGCAGGGACATATTTTTGAAGTTCAAGACGTGCCCTTTCCGATGGTGTCCATGAAATTCCTCCAAAAAAATTATTAATTATGAAAAAAAAGCAGTTTAAAAAAAAACACGAATTTTTTGCACATTTTTTTCACAAGGGGTTTCCGGTCTGGAATGGTGCTAGAACCTCACTAACCGGTGGAATAAATGTTTGAACTTTCAGTATACGTGGTTTAAAGATCGATTTTTTTGCCTTATGCGTTCAGAATGGCGCCTGAACTGCAAAATTTTTGCATAAAAATTCAATAATTTTTTAATGGAAAATGATGCACTTTTACAAAAAAATTGTCAAGAATAAAAAGTTCTTAAAATCACTCAGAATGCACTGAAACTTCAAAATTTGTTGAGAAACTTTTTGGATTTTGCAAATAGTCGATTTTTGCAAAATTTAGAAAATTGCTAACAAAATTCTGAAAAATTATATTTTATATATTTAAATTTTTCATAATTAATAATTTTTTGGAGGAATTTCATGGACACCATCGGAACGGGCACGTCATAAGGATCAAAACTATGTCCCTGTCACATTTTTCTGTCGCAAATAGTATTGGTTATGTGTAGAGTTCGTGCAGCATGGAATGTAACAGGGCCGTAGTCAGTTTACGAATGAAAATGTTAATATGTTCACAGAAACTATGTTGCATCATAGTAGGTTATTAAATATTATTACTTATTACCAAGCACGAATGTCACAGGGCCGACATTGTGCATGTCCTGCCCTTGACTCGTTGGCCTTCACAGCTCACAGCTGACTTGCATTACGAAAACTGCGCTAGCAATTTTAGTTATTTATAGCACGCTGTAACAGACAGTCGCCGGTATTGCATCGCGTTGATACGTTTCGTTTTTACGTATTCGCCGTGTGTTTAAATAACTTTATAAATATTAATAATCATTAGTTGAGGGGAGAAGTGAATAAAGTGAGGTACCATGCCAAAGGTGAAAAGAAATAGACGGTAAGTATTTCAAACGTGGGTTGACAGTGATCCCGAGGGTTTTAGGGACATATGTATTCAAGGAAATGACCTTTTTTGTACTATGTGTGAAAGCATTATATATTCTTCAGATACAACTAAAGTAATAAGACATCTGAAAAGCCGTGCCTCGTCCAGCGCCGACTCCGTATTGGTCTATGAACTTACAGAAGCCTTTGTTGCAAGCAATATTCCATTAAACAAACTAGAGAACCCCAAGTTACGTATGTTTTTTAGAAAAATATATGGACCGAAAAATTCCTCATGAAAGTACGTTAAGACGCATTTGTCGATCGGGTTTATAACAATGTAGTGACATCAATACGCAAAGACATTGCAGACAATTTTGTGTATTTTATTATAGGCGAAGCTACCGATGCTTGCGGACGTTCAGTAGCTAATTTGTGATAAACGTCTCCGTTTCACTCCAGAACACTTAGAAAAGCACATAATAATATGTTTTAACCACCGTCAATCTGCCATGGGAACCTTGTCTCAACACTGACGGTTGTCGGGTAAATTTTGCCATTGTTACGAGTTATCTTAATTTATATAGGTATTTTATCCTTGACTTAACTGTACTATTTGTTAAAAATAGTACTATGTTGCTACATAATTCATGTAAACATATTAATATTCTCATTCGTTAACTGACTACGGTCCTGTTACACTCCGCGCTCGCACGAACTCTAGTTATGAGGCGCTGAAGAGCGATGTACCGGGAGTGGCGTTTTCGGCCGAAACGGGTTAAAATCCAATAGATACGTCGCTTCCCCGCAAGCGCCGGAAGCTGATACGCTCTTAATTATATATTTCCGCTCGTCGATTCTCCCCGGCTCAGCCGGCGACGATGTCATAATGCGTTGTGCCTCAAACTTGTAATCAATCACCTGCGAACAACTGAAGCAGGCAATAATTTCAATTACGTTTCCCGCCGCGTGCACCTCGATTCCCTGTTTCCTCGGGGGAGGGGGCGAAACTTTGGAACAATGGATGTGCTCCGCGCTGTATTGTCATATTACGATAAATGAACTGTCATTGTTCGCGGGATACCTGCCCCGCGCGCCGCCGCCGGCCGATCCGTTGTAGCCCAATCAACGGGGAGAAAACCGGTCACTAATTGTTATCAGCAAACAAAAAATATGGTCGTATAGAGAAAAAAAATCTAAGAAAGCTAGCGTTTTTTTTTGCTACTCGAGTTTTAGTGGTGAACATTCGCGTCTTAAAAATTCGCGTCGAATGAAATTTGAACGAAAAATTGTATCATTTTTTTCAAACCGTTTGTTTTCGAATAACTTTTTTAATTTGGTTTTACATTTTTGGCCATTACATATTTGAAAACTGGCATTCAAAACACGCATTTGTGTGGAAGAGTATTTTATAAAGTTCCACAAACAATAAAATATTATTTTATTTCTTGAATTTGAATTAATTTTTATAATCATATTTTTTGTTCGTTTTTTAATAAATTTTCTGTTCATGCAAGCCAGCATTGATTTTTTTGTTCTTTTCCCAGAAGCCATCTATCGATATTAGCACTGATATATTCCGAGTTTAATCGTAGCTGCACAAAAATGGCAAGTAAACGAGGACGAGATAACTCGTAGTTGGGGTCCTAGAAAAGAACGCAATCTACGAGTTATCTCGTAGTCGGTAGTCAATGTGTTAAAAAACCAAATCGCTTTTATTTAATTTTTGCATAAAAAAATGTGTTGTAAAATTGTATCATTTTTTTCGAACCGTTTGTCTTCGAATAATTTGGTTTTACATTTTTGGCCGTTACATATTTGAAAACTGGCATTCAAAACACGCATTTTAAAAACAAAATGAAGGTCCTACGACCTCAGGGAGCCGAGATAATTTTTTTTAAGCGGAGGAAAAGATAATTTTGCGAGCGCGATCGATTTGAAATCGTGTTTAGTTTTCGTGCGCTGGCTAGCGCGTGCCGCACCCAACGTTGTACTTTCGCAAACAATTATGTCAACTTAATCTATGCGAAATGATTTGAAATATTTTTTTTAAGAAAGTAAAAGTCTTTGAGATCTATTTCGTGTAAAAATGAAGTCAATCGGACATATACAGCGCTGTCAGGATTTAAAAAAATATATCTCGGCTTCCTGAGGTCGCAGGACCTTCATTTTTTTTTAAATGCGTGTTTTGAATGCCAGTTTTCAAATATGCAACGGCCAAAAATGTAAAACCTAAATTAAAAAAGTTATTCGGAAAAAACCGGTTCAAAAAAATGATACAATTTTACAACGTATTTTTTTATGCAACAATTAAATAAAAGCGATTGGTTTTTTTAATAGCATGAAAATACAAGTCTTCGTGAATAAAATGAGCCCATGATCGTTTCTGTACGATCATTTTTGCCTCTGTAAAAGCTGATTTTTGATAACGTCTTTTTTTTGAAACCGTTAAACTCGAAAAAAATTAAACTTTTTTAAAATTTTTCAAAAAGTATCGTTTTCCGCTTGTCTTAGGCTATATTTGTAGTTAACAAGAAGTCTGTTTAAACAAAATTGGAATTTATACAGCAAAAATACGAAAACGCGATTTTTGACTTTTTTTTTAATTCTTCTCAAATGTTTATGAACCGATTTTTTTCGTTCAAATTTCATTCGATGCGCATTTTTAAGACCTACAACTTTCTAATTTAACTTTCTTGTGTAGGACTTGAAGCTTTTTTTATTTGCAAAAAAAACCGTTTTTTTTTAACTTTTGCGAATTTATTTGGTTATGTTCGCCATTAAAACTCGAGTAGGGCCATTCTGCGGTAATCGATACCAAGGACCAAAAAAATAATTTGCGAATATAAGTTAAAATAGAAAATTAACAGGTATTATATCTCAATTTTCATAATTCAAAAGAAATGCATCAATATTTTCGCCGATAAACATATGAGAAACCCAAGACATAGAAAAGAACAGAAGAAGCAAAAGGAAACCTGAAAAAACAATAACAATTATAGAACAGAAAATATCTAAAATCTTGTAATACTAGTTTTAATAGTCTATATTAATAAATAAAGCCTCAAAGTGTACATAAGCTTTTGTTTAATTTGCACTCGTAACAACCGTCACAAATCTTGTAACACCCGTCACAAGCTTTGCTTGCAAAAAAAAAATTTAAAAAACAATATATCCACAAATCTCTTTCATTTATCAGAAATGAAGAGCATTTATCTCTCACTGAGCTATTCATTTTGTTACAAAAACTTCTAATTTAGCTGAACTCTGATGTTTAGCCAACAAGGTAGCATATTTTGCAAAAGTATAAGTAACACCCGTCACAGGGCTTAAACCTATTATTACATCTAAACACCTGAGTAATTCCTAATACGTTATTGTTTTAATTAAAATATCATTGAAATGAATTGAATTATACTTAAAACGCAGACAATTTTGTTCTAATTTAGGAATTACAACAGTTAGAATGCGTACAAATGTAACACCCGTCACCGCGGAATGGCCCAGTAGCAAAAAACGCTATCTTAGAATTTTCTTCTCTATACGACCATATTTTTTGTTTGCTGATAACAATTAGTGACCAATTAACATGGGGGCTTTCGCCCGTTGATTGGACTATGTTCGGGATCCACGAGCGGTGAGTGAAAAACCGAACGATTTAATCCGGCCGAACTATCTATTTTTCGCCCCGGTTTTTCGTCCGTAATTGAAATTGCAAATTACTTTTTAATTTAAATTAAGCGGATAAGGCAGAGCGCAGACGTAAAACGCGATAAATCACCGACCGGGAAGTCACAATTATTTATCTTTTGGTGATTTAATATCGCCGCTGATTAATATTAAGGACTGGAGGTAACTTTTCATCTTGTAAGTTATGGGTTCTATACCGAGCTGAAACGCTGTATTTTCTCTCTAATTTGAATTGAGATTTCATTCTAATACAATCAGAAATGTATACTACGTACAAAAAGTACTCGTAACGTGTAAAAAAGCACATAAATTGTTATTTATTCATCAACATTTATTTTATCCCTCTTCAAAGTAGGTTCCATCGAGTGCAATACAGCTATGCCAACGTTTAATCCTTTAATCCATACACCGCTCATAGACCGCCGAAGGTATCGCCTTCAGCTCCTTCAGCGAATTTTGTTTGATGGCCTCTATCGTTTCAAAGTGGCAATTTTAGTTTTGGAAATAAAAAAAGAATCACACGGAACCATATCTGATGAATAAGGTGGTTGGTCGATCGTATTTATTATGCTTTGGCCTTATATTCAGTTACAATCGTAGCTCGGTCAGATGGCGCGTTGTCGTCGTGCAAAATCCAAGAATTTTCCTTCCACAATTCCCGCCGTTTCCGACGGATACTTTCGCGCAAACTCCTAAAAATGCCGATGCCGGTTTTTTCGGTTTCGGCTCATCATCATAGCGCCAGTCCGATGATTCTCTGATGATTTGTTTGCATGTCGTACTCGTAGACCTATGTTTCGTCACCAGTTATGATGTGTTTCATGAGGTTTGGTTCATTAGCGGCTCTGGAAACCATGTCGAGAGCAACCCGCTTCCGATGCTCTTTTTGAAGAACATTCAGCTCTTTCAGCTGAATGCAGCTTTTAAAAGTTGCATTATTTCAATTTAGAAATTAAATACATTCCACACATTCGTGAGGTTAAGTTTTCACTTAACCTCATGAATGTGTTTTTCGTCCTTGTCGACCTCAATTTTGAGAAAAAAGAAATATGGCTTATCTAGAATTGTACAAGAAACTCAAAAATGGCAAAAGAAATAGGGGCTGCCATTTAAAATTTTAGGGATAGGTGCCCTGGGGTAACCAGGTAGGAGGTTGAAAGTAATAAAACAAATGCCTCAAAAGTTGTCCCCCTTGATATGTGTAAATTGACGTGTTTCGCCAAATGTTGATACTGTTATTAGTTTAGGCAATATTAAATGCTGTTCGTTTTCAAATTGACACCGTGTATACTACTATATTCAAAAAGTACCCGGAAATTGTAAAAATAGCACATAAATTGTTATTTATTCATCAAAATTTATTTTGTCCCGTTCAAAGTCAGCTCCATCGAATGCAATACAGCTATGCCAATGTTTAACCCAGTTCAGGGAATTTTGTTTGATGGCCTCTATCGTTTCAAAGCGGCGACCCGTAGTGGCAATTTTAATTTTGGAAGTTAAAAAAAAATCACATGGAGAAAAAAATCACTGTATTCACCATATCCGGTGAATACAGGGATTGGTCGATCGTATTTATTGACCTTTTGGCCTTATATTCGGTTACAATCATAGCTTGGTGAGATGGCGCGTTGTCGTCGTGCAGAATCCAAGAATTTTCCTTCCACAATTCCGGCCGTTTCTGACGGATACTTTCCCGCACACCTTAAAATGCCGAGATAATACTCCTTATTAACCGTCTGTCCTTCCGGAAGGAATTTGGAATGTACCACGCCTCGATAATAATAAAAAAAAAAGTAGCATCACCTTCACTTTCGACCGACTTTGGCGCGGTTTTTTCATTTTTGGCTCATTATTAATGTTTGACGATTCCAATGATTGACGACTTGTTTGCATGTCGTACTCGTAGACCAATGATTCGTCTCCAATTATGATGCGTTTCATGAAGCTTGGTCCACTATCGGTTCTGGAAACCATGTCAAGAGCAACCTGCTTCCGATGCTCTTTTTGAAGAATATTCAGCTCTTTCGGAACCAGTCTCGTAGCGACGCGTTTCATGCCCACTATCACAACTATCACTCAAAATACCATGAGCTGACATTGTAGATATGTCACACTCTTGAGCCAACTATCTAACACTCATGTGGCGATTTTCAGGCACTAATGTTTTGATTTTGTCGATGTTATTGGCTGTCGTAGAGGTCGATGGCCGACCAGAACGAGGCAAATCTTCGACGATTTCACGGCCTGCTTTGAACTCCTTATACCACTCGTATAAGTAATCACCAAAGGCCTTATTTAACATTTTAACGCGTTGTTCCACTATTTTTGCCAGTGTACAATTCGCCGAGCACACTTTGTCATCGTTATATTACTAACAACTGCTGTAAACACACTCAGTGACAGATCGCGCTCTAAACAGGCCTCGTAATTGTGGAAGGGACTACCAACCTGAAGATAAAAACATTTTATCGCTTCCTTTTCAGCGGTTCATTTAAATCCAAATTTCCGGGTACTTTTTGTACGTAATCTATATCAGGTCACCAATGCCTTTTTTTGGCCGTTAGTTACTTCAACTGTTGTCAAAGAAGGCCAGCTTTGAGGATAAAATACCATTAGGCAAATTACTCATTCTTATTGGAGATATTGAATTTTAATTATGGTCAATGATGGTTGAGTGATTCTTATTGTGATTTTAAAAACTGTGTTCTTGATAAAATAGTCTGTAAGATCTAGAGATCCTGCAGGAAAATCCACCAATCGGGAATCAAAAAATCTTCCAAGTATGTAGTTTGTTTGACTAGCGGTATTCTAATATCCGTAATCCTCGTGTAACTCATTGACCGACCATCCTACCGTCGCTTTTTCTCTAACGTCCTAAGTAATAAACCACGATCTATCTAGCTAGCTAAATCCACGAGTGTCTAACAAGCCTGGATCAGTGTCAATGTTATTCAGAGTGTCAGAAAAATGTTCATTCTTGATTCCTTTTGATCGGGAGTGAGGAGTTTTGGCACCATTTTTGCGCAAACTTTGCGCATGTTGAACGATTCATGCAAAATCGATGTTGATCGATTCCGGTTATTTCAGCAAGCCTTCGGAAGCTTAGACGACGATCTTCACGGATTAATTTACCAATTTTTTCAATGTTTTCGTCCATTTTTGACGTTGAGGGCCGTCCGGGGCGCGGATCGTCTTCGGTCGTTTCACGTCCCTCTTTAAACCGTTTAAACCATTCAAAAACTTGTATGCGGGATAAACATTAATTCTCGTACACTTTTTGACATTCTATGTCTTTATTATGGGATTGCCACTGGAAAATATTGCGTCATGCGTCACGTCACGCACCCCCCCCCCCCCCCCTGGGCCTGGATGAGAGCTATCCCTCATAAACCTTCATCTCAGCTCTCATTTAACTCTCATATAATTCCTCATTCGTTTCCTTATTCCAGCCCTCATACAATTCTCCTCATTTTGGACTTAGTCTCTGGCCGGGAGCTCCGGCCTCAAGTTAGTTTATCAAGAAACCCCAGTTTATCAAGAAACTTGAGATTAATCCATCTGAACACTTAACATTTTTTCAACGTGTCACTAGTGCGTAGACTAATTCAAACGACTGCTACAGTCACACTGAGCGACCCATTGGCTTGTCCAGCGAGCTCAGGGTGGGGAAAGTGTCACCAGACACAATTCTGTTGAAACTTGTCGCGACACGCTCGCAGCGCGCTGGTAGTAGCATCAGTTCGGTTATTTAGTAGCCACACCTTGTATATTGTAATACTGAATTTGAATAGACGATAAAACGATTTGAATAGAAAATAAAACACGAATTCTAAAGTGTAAGGATACACAACGTTATATCGCCCTATAAAACTTGTTTGTCTAAAGGGTTCAAGAATAAGTCTTGAACTTCTGGATGAACGCACTCGTAAAAGAAACTGAACGTTTTTACAACTTGAGCAAACTTGTTCGGAAAATAAATCCGTCTAGGTGTATGGTTATATAAAATAATTTAATATTTTTTATTAACGGTTTGTATTTGTTGTTTATACATATTTGTTTACAGCGCCCGCCAGACAGTCTGCACTATACGAGATTTTTTTATTACAGATAAACGTCATATAAAAAAATTGTTTGTATTGACGTTAGGAAAATATGACGGTACATGCAAAAAATTCGCACTTTTTTTCGTTTACTTCTTTAATGTCACTTTACTTTTAGGAAAAAGAGCATTTTTTTAAATAAAGTAATTTTCAGAAAAGTTGCGAGATAACTAGGACAATTTTGGACTATTTTTATATTTCCTAATTTTCGCTTTGAAATATTTAATGATTAATAGTGTGGAAAGTCCCCCTCTAACATTTTGAACGTTTACATTTGGGACATCATGAAACCACGTTTGAAAGGTATTTAAAAGAGTTATACTTTTGTTTGGGATTAGGATAGTTTTAGCGGATTTAATAATTATACATCGAAATTTTAGTTTAGCATTTAATGAATAAACATTCAAGAACCATCTCTTATACTAAGTGTTCAAAATGTGCTCTATCTATTTCCTGACGATAAAACATCCTTTTGCTAAACTCTTGGTGTACTCGTTCAAATGTGCCAGCGGAAATTGCCCTACATTCTTCAGCATTTCGCTTTAAAGATACCCCCACAGAAAAGATCTAAAGCTGTGAGATCCGGTGATCGAGCTGGCCATTCTATATTACCTCGTCGTCTATATACCACGATATTCCTCATCCACATAACGTCTAACCATCTTGTTGGAACCTTATTTCCAGGTTAACAAATTCATCTGGATTATCTTCCAGACTTTCAAGAACTAACGGCTCGATTGCGTTTTGTAACAGCTCCAGATACTCTTCACCGGTTAGGTTTTTTTTTTAATAATATTTATTAATGCAATCTATCTCGCTTGGATATTCAGCAATAAGTTGATGATGAAATTTATCTTTTGTGGTCCTAGTCCAGTGACTTGGCCACTTCAATAAGCAACGATCTGTATCATTTACATAAATCTAATAGCATTTTTCTTTTAAGTCTAGAAAATTTTGCTTTTGGTCTCATTAACTCAGCTGCCAGCCTATTTTCATGATGGACAATGCGTTCTACATGTTTGGGCATTCTGTTTCTAATCTCCTCTTTTATAGTTGGAATCTTCAGATCGTGGTGTAACTTCTCGTTGGCCATGTACCATGGTGCATCCGTTATAATTCTTAAGAGTTTGGATTAAAATCTTTGCAGTATTTCCAAATTTGAGTTGGCAGATGTGCCCCATAGCTGGATTCCATATGTCGATGTTGGTTATATGATACATTTATAGACTAAAAGTTTGTTTTCTAAGGACAACCGGTTAAGTGAGTATTCAAAAATACAGGCCCAACTATGTGGTTTCCCAAAATACCTGCACAGACAGAATTGTTTGGTCGACCAGATCGTTTATCATTATTAACACTACCTGTTGTTTCCAACGTATGAAGAAGCCCCCTCAACTAACTCCTCGATATAGGGCGATCGAGCACTTAGACTAGATATCAAAAGAAAAACTTTATTTCAGAAATTAAACAACAGAATGGTAGTAAAAATAAAAGAGCACTCGCGAAATCCCAAACCGTTGCACCGCACTGGCACTGACAGGTGTGACGCTGAACTATCTGTGAGGAAAAGGAAGCTAATATTACTAGAATGAGCGAAAAAAAAAAGACAACCTACAACAGCTGTGTCGACTGCCGCCGACGTTGCCACAATTTGTAAATCCGGTAATTCGTCTGTCGCAACTGTCACAATCATAGCAATTTATTTGTCCAATGTCAAGAGCTTAGAAAGATTTTTCTAAAAGATAAATTATAAAATTTAATATATCAACAAGTCCTTTCTACATTTGTCGTTGCTTAGAGGTCTTTGCACTTTTCACACCTATCGGTTCAATTTTAGGATAATATGTATTGTAACACTTTTTACTAGGCAAAAACGTTTATTGTTGAATTACAATTAATTTGATCACGTTGATTACAACAACTATTAACTTAAAATCACGCTCTAAATATCGCTACTAAATATCGCGGTCTAAATATCACCCGGTATATCACATTGATCTTCACTGGACTACGTTCCAATTCAAACTGACTCCATGGGACTCGCCGTCGTGCTTATATACACCATCCGAATTCTCCGGAACAATCCTCCAGCTTTCCCCCGAATCGTCGAGAATCTCTGTACTGCTTTCGCTCCTTCTAGTATTTTCTCGGACGTTATCTCGGACGTTGGCCTCAATTACGTTGATTGTGATAATCTCGTATAGGCAACCGACGCCTTATGGGCAGAATATGTCACAGTATTTTCACTGAGTTACGGTGAGTTTGTTTTGGATTAATAAGCAAGCAATTTTTTTATTATGTCGTTTGCTGTTTTTTCACACATTTATAAACCAATGAAAAGCATAAACTTGTTATTTTTCCAAAAGCATAAACTTAATTGTAACCCATGCCAATCTAAATATGTTGTTGGTATCTATATTACAGGTAGAAATTGATATAAATTATGTTCATGTAAAGCAGCTATAATATACATATCTAAATTCAATTCGTGGAGCTATTTTCCTATTTCTAATGAATTTAATACATGAGAGCATTTTATACGAACAACTGTATAAGGACTATCTTCCAATGACGTAAAAAAAATATAGAGATTTGTCCAATTAGAAAAATACCTGAATAAATTAGCAGCGTAAAGAGCCCTGATGCACAATATGTGATTGTTCTAGTTCCAAGATTATGCCGGCTTGATTATCTTTTAACTACCGAGATTGCATTGTAAACGAAATCGGCAACATTGTGTGCACGCGATTACCCGTCCTCCATCTGATTTAAACTTTATTTTTCTCTTAACGAGTTTCTTAACAATAACGCACTCAAATTTTACGGTCCTAGCTCTCAGATTAAACCATCGTGCAACTTGCTCAGAAGAGCCTGGGCATAAAATTTTATGTTATTGCAGCAACATACACATTCATACACAATAAGTATCCTTAACTTCAGCTCTAGATCCTATAAGATTTTCATCGATCGGTAGGAAGCTACTGTGTAAGAGCTACTTCAAACGGTACAAATATTACAAGGTGGTTTGGAAAACGGCCTGCCTTTATCGACTATCAATGAAATACATCGAGAATTTGAAATAATCAGCAATATAGACAATATCGTTCTCCTTCAATCGTTCTGGTTAACAATTAATTAATTATTTTATTCAGTTTTGCCTAAACTCAAATAATCCAATAGTGAACCCGATAAAAAGAGTTTTACTAGAGGGTTGAAACCTATTCAATAAACTGCTCGTCAAAATTAACGTAATACTTTTTTAGAATAGCGCCATTTTGGGTTGATTTTAATACATCAAAGTCGCTACACTGTGACTTAAACGGTTCGCCGTCCACACCCCAAAAAGCAACCCCATGTCGAAATTTGAAATCGCAAGATTTTGACGCCAATTTCAGGGACCTACAGGATCGACTAACAATAACACTACCCAACTGTCATTCACCGATTTAAATGAAACTGCACACTCATAGAATACTAAAAAATATTGAACCCCTGTTTTTATTTCTTCCGGAATATGATTTTTAGGGGTAGAAACCACCCCTTAAATGTGGTAAAAGCAAGAATCGCCGTAAATTAAATTAAAAAATACCAAAATATGTTACAACATAACATTTTAATTTAATAACATGTATTGAAAGTACAAAAAAAAAATTATTTCCAAAATATTAAGTGCCTTGCACTTCTTTTCATGGGGACGTCTGCGGCCAGCAAAGAGCTTTTGCAAATCTTGCCGTACTACAAATACTCAAATTGATGATTGTAAATTATATTCTCTAGAGAAGTACACAAAATTATTCGAAAATATTAATTTTTAACAAATTTTTTTTGGAACTCTGCCATTTTTTAAAAATTAATCTTTTTGAATAACTTTGTATACTTCTCTAGGGAATGTAATTTATTTGAATAAGCAATTTGAGTATTTGTTGTACGGCAATATTTGCAAAAGTAATTTTGCAGGCCGCAGACGTCCCTAAGAAAAGAAGCTCAAGCCGCTTAAGGGATTAGACCCGTCTAGAAAAATTCTTTTTCCAATTTTTTTTTGCTTAAATGTTTAAAAACATCCCAAGAATGATATCCAAAAGGAATTATTGATGGGAAAAATGTTTAACAGTTGTTTTTAACCTAATTTGTGAAACAACTATGTCGCTCCGAAATGTTCGAAAATACCGCTCTGCTGCGGTATTTTTAGTATCATATACACATGATATATGCATACAATTAAAACAATTTAAAAATTAAATTTATTTTCAACGTAACAATTGTTCAAAATGTGCACCATTCACTTGTTGGCAGCATCCCAGTCTGTGGTAGGTTTCGTCCCTTACATTATGCAACATTTGCGGTGTTATTTTTCCGATTTCCTCTCTTATCCTTTCCTGCAGATCTGCTATGTTGTTGGGTTTCTGAATGTAAACCCTACTTTTAAGATGTCCCCACAAAGAGAAATCCAGTGGTGTAAGATCTGGAGATCTTGCTGGCCACTCAATATTACCTCGCCTCTTAATCCACCTACCGGGAAAAATTCTGTCCAGATACTGACGAACAATGGCAGCATAGTGTGGTGGGGCCCCATCTTGCTGAAATCATAACCTCTCGTCGGTCAAGTTAGGGTTTAAGAGGTTTGGAAATAAATGACATAGCACTGGCATCAGTTCGTGCTGGAGTAAACGCAAGTATCTTGCTCCATTAAGAGTGTCATCAAAGAAAAATTGTCCTACAATTCCATCTTGTATTATTCCGGCCCACACATTAGTTTTCTGTGGGCGCTGAGTATGAAGTTCCCTCATCCAATGGGGGTTCTCTTCAGCCCAGTAACGACAATTTTTGCGATTTACAAACCCATTTAATGTAAAAGTAGCCTCGTCAGAAAAAACTATCCACTCTAAAGATAACTGGTTTTGATCAATACAAGTCACCAATAAATCGCAAAATTCCACTCGTCGATCTGGATCATCTTCAAGTAGCTCTTGAACAGCTTGCATTTTATATGGGCGTTTTTTCTCATATTTAAGTATTTTTAAAACTGTTTTGTGATTAAGATTTCTATCACGGGCCAGTTGGCGGGCTGGAGTGATTGAATTTTCTTCTAGAGCAAGCAACAAATTCAACTTCGTGTCGTCATCAACAACAGCCTGCCTCTTACTCGGTACTTTCCTGACATGACCCATCTCTCGATATTGTGCCTCAATTTTACTAATGGTACCTTGATTTAGTGGTGGCAAGTCAGGATGCGTTTCTCGAAACAAGCGAACAACTTCGCATTGAGTTCGCGCCCTATCACCATATCCAATCATCATCAAAATTTCGATTTTTAGTGATTCAGTTAAATAAGACATTTTCACCAATTTGAAATAACACTTCGTTTCAAACTCTGAATACAGCATACAAACTAAATTACTCTTTGCGGCCGTGTAAAAACACTAGCAAAAAATAACAAATATCAGTTGTGGCAAAAAATTGCTTAGAATTTTTGGGACATATGAAAAGTAAGGTTTACATTCCAAAACTAAACAACACACATTTTGAGTACGAAATTGTTGCGTTAAAAATAAATTAAACTATAAAATTACGTTTTAATTGTATGCAACCCTATAAACATACTAAAAATTAAAATTTGATCAGTGCGTTGGATTCCTCTTTCCACCAGCTTTACAATGAGGGGTCACAAGCCATAGGGTTGCATTTGAAAAAAATCATGTCGAGGGTGGTTTCAGTCACCCCTGAAGGGCTATATTTTTCACATTACTTGCAAAATGTAGGTAAATACATTTAAAAGTTGACGTATCTCGGGAATTTTTTGAAAAATCATTCACCAGCCCGCTAGCGAATATATTCCAGTTAAAGTCTCCACCGTGTATATTTACCTATGTATGTGCAATATAATTCTTCAGAAAAACATATTTTACCATTAAAGTTAAAATATTAGCTACTGTTACTGTATTAGCTACACTAATGGAAAATGTACTCAAAAATATTAGAACTTTTTAAAACCTATTTATATCGATGAAAGAACCAGTGAACCCTCTAACCAACAAGACATGAACTTAGAGGCGCATATTACTGATAGAAAAAATAAAGAAAAAATAACTAAAACCATGTATTCCTATGTTTTCGAGATCGAGTTTCAGGATGGTAGATATGACATGGCGACCATTTTGAGCCAAATTTCGAAATCATGAATTTTGAAATTGTGACATCGGGATCGTGATTAGCGACCTCGAAAACCCCTAGTTTACAAAGTTTGAGGCAAAATGATCGAAACATTTGAATGTAATTCGGGATTGTGGCCATATTAGATCCGCCATCTTGAATTTAAAGGTTGGTTGAAGAGTTAAAGGGTTAATCAACGTACACGTAGGTACGTGCCTAGAAAAGTTTTAAACAAAAACCGTTCGTAAAATAAAAAATAGTGTGTAAAATAAAAATCCACCTTGTATAAAATGTGTACATTCGTATTTATACAAAATTACGGAGACTGTACAGATACAATATAAAGCTAAAAAAATTCTTGATTTCAGAATATACATATGTAACTGGCATTTTTTTATCCTTCTCTAGATGCCGAAATTCTGTTTAATAAACCAAAGGCACAAACGTTCAAGAGATATATCTGAATCTCGCTGATGCGACGTAGGATAAAAAAGGTCAACAAAGCAATATGATAATTTCTATATTTGGACACCCCCTGCGGTGTCATACCTAAAACTGGGAAACAAGGTTCGTCGTTTCTTCTAGGGTGGAAACCAATAGGATGTCCAATATTATTTGTTTACCTGGCGGCTCGTGACTTTTTTTTGGGGAGGGTTCAAACATATTTTGTATTTTTGTTTCCTAAATTTTTGTGTCCTAAATTGTTTGTCAGCAAGTTAGTAAAGACCTCAAATATTACATTTGTCCAACATAATGTACCTAATGTATTTTATTGGTTCAGCAAAATCATCGGGAAGGTGTAGAATTTCCGTCAAATTATTTTACAATAAAATTAAAAGATGCAGTGAAATAAAATACGGATGTTTGCCAAGACTGCATCAATTTCGATTTGACGGGCTGAATTGATCACATTCATAATATTTTGTTTACCTAAAACATGTAATTTGCAAATACAACTAATATGTTCCTGACTGAATGTGTCAATTGAACGAGATACATTTTTAAGATTATCAAATCCAGACTTTATCCAAGCATCTTCTCCACGATTTGAAAATAATACACACGGCCAACACAATTAGCCATTTGCATTTATCATAGCACGTATTAACAAAACTACGAGCTGGTTTACCCTGATTAAAGTTTTACTTACAAGGAGAGGCCACGCCCTTCGGGTCACCGATTTGGCCGAGCTTCTCGGTATTGAAAGAGACTTACTAGTGTAGTATATCCCCAAAGCCCTAGGGTGCACATTACGAAAATAAGGGAGAAATTTTTCTCGAAAGTGTTAGGCCTACCATTTGTATAAGTTCAAAATAGTTTCGAATTTGTCGTGGTAATGGGCTTTGTCCATTTTCTTGCAGTGTTGCCAAATCAAATACACTTGATGTGTTCAAATGTTTGTTCAAAACTAACGGCTTCTTTGGGGCCTCCGTCCTGGTCTTTAGGTAGAGAACTGGGCAGTTCTTACATCCGGCTTTTTTGTACTTTCTAATTTTGCGAAATCACAGGCGTCAAAATACCATCCGTCTGATGTGTTCAAATGTTTGTTCAAAACTAACGGCCTACTAACAATTTAGACTCCAAACGCGGCGATGTTCTTGGCGAATCTGGTCGTCACTCTGCAAGGAGCAACAAGGCCTTCAGCTCGATTGATAGTTTTCGTATTTCCCGTCCCCTCGTCCGCTTCGAATGTTGTGAGTAAGTGGCACAGCCCTTATCATCACTTATCGTTTTTGACCTATCCGTCTCTTCTTTTAGCTCCGGGGTTTATTGTAGTACGTCGTCAACAGGCCTCCGCCGTTTTGTCCTCGAGGCTATGCTACGCGCCCCTCCTTCTCATGCTTCGCCATCGACCCAAGGAAATGCTTCGGGGAATTTCTTGTTTTTATAACCCTGTCCCGAAGACAGTCAAGAATGTTTCACATAGCCGTCGGTAAGCCATTTTAACGAATTTTCTTGTATGTGGTCTTGTTTCGGGAACGTCCCTGCAAAACATGTTCACCTGGTCCGGAGCTCCTCTCGTACGTCGACCGGAATAAGTTCACATCAGGGCTCAAGGCTGTACGTCCTTGTTTATAGGAGTTATAGTTATATGATTTGATTATTATTATTATTATTATTATTATTTATTATTATTAATGATATAATTTAAATTACTCAAATATCTGAAAAATTCACATGAATATGATGAACCCATTTTCACTGTCCATCTAATGGCAATAAATATTATTACAATTATTATTTTTGTTATTATAATAATTATTATTATTATTAAAAATATTAATGTAGACACTTATAAGCTGCCCATTTTACCACGACAACATTCGTAAAATCGTATTTTTGGAACTTGTACAAATGGTAGGCCTACATTTTGAGAAAAATGTCTCCCTTATTTTCGAGTTGTGCACCCTAGGGCTTTGGAGATATACTACACTAGTAAGTCTCTTTCAGTACCGATAAGCTCGGCCAAATCGGTGACCTGAAGGGCGTGGTGGCCCTCCTTGTTAGATCTGGCAGTGGTATCTTAAATCTTTAACAAATATAATTTATCCTCATAAGGCAGACGATTATATTCGTACTTTATATGATACTCAACAGTATCATTGCAGCTTCGAATATTTATTTGAGTGTCATGACAACTCGTATTGTTATTTTTATGAAACAAACTGCTACACCTTTACACCAGTTACCTCCATTATAACATTTAAATAAAACGTTAGAATAATGACATAAGTAAAAAAAAACTGGACGTTTTCCACGAAATATCGAACTACTACACTTTTCTCAAGTTTTCTTTTGAGAAAAGTGTAGTAGTTCGGTGTTTCGTGGAAAACGTCCAGTTTTTTGTTTCTACGCCGAAGGTTCCAGTACTCACTCCAGAATGACGTAAGCAATATGGAACACTATCAATAATTATTACCCTCCTATACCACTCAAAACACTCAAAAAACCCCCGGCAAGAATATCGGCACTTTCCAACAAAAATTTCCAAAACACAGAACAATAAATGATAGTTTTTGTAGGTTAGATAGTTAGGTTCATGAAATCAAATGGCTAGCTTTCTGCGCTGTCACGTGAGAGGTGGGAGGTGGGCGTGTTTGCCTCCGAATGCAGTTTTTAAATGACCTTTAATGCCACTGGAGTTAAGGGTTTTTGTTAGCAACTCAGGTAGTTGCGAAGCTTCGCGCTTCCCTATTCCTTATAAATACATATGTGAAAACATTGGCATCGGAGGCTTGCCACCACGGCGATAGACTAGGCTGCGTCGTTTATGAGGGCTAATATGTTGCAAATAATAGTGCAAGAACTTCTTTGACATATGTTTATTAATATTTTTATTTTTATAAATCAATTTTTTACCCAATATATGAATTTAAAAATGAAAAATAATTAAAGTATTATAGGCAGTATTTTAAATATTAATTTAGGGGAGGTACTGCCTCCTCTGCTTCCCCTGACGAGCCGCCACTGTTGTATTCGTTATTAAACATACGCTTATAAAACCCCTCTCTTTATTGATTTTGCACAATGGCCTTTCCCGGTTTATTAAATTTAGCAGAAAATACACAAAAAGTTAATGTAACATACATACATGTTTGTACAGGGTTAGTTTCCATAATTTGACAAATTATTGTGTGTCTGTTATTGAAACTAGAAACGAGTTCATTAGACAAAATCTATAGATATTGGCATACATGTTTTAACATGTATGAGAAAAAATAATTGAATATTACAAACCACAAAACTGAACCAAAGCTGTGTTTTTCTTTTAATAGAACACCCAGTATATTTTGACGCATTCTGATTCCTCGATTTTTTCCATTTTCAAAAATATATAACATGTTTATGTTTGCTTCAGCAGGTCGCGACATATTTCGTTTAAAAATAAATAAATAACCTCAAACATTCCTCAAACATTTGAATAGTCATTGCGAGATTATTATTGAAATTAGAAAAAAGTTCCTCAGGCAAGAGTTACAGATTTTTACATTAGTTTTTATAATAGGCTATGAGAAAATCAGTTATATATATTGTTCAACAAAAATTTTAGAAAAATAGGTAGTTGAACTGTGCCTTGTTATACTTTTATGAAAAACAATTTGCAGGTTAGGGTAAAAATCAAGACTTTCACTAGAATTCCCTTTAATCTAAATCCACTTACAATACACTTACGAGGTGTGTAAATTAAGTAATGAGACTGGCAAGGTAGCGTCCGATCTAGCAACACTGCGGAGACGGGACTTGGAAGGGCGGTAGGTTAACCTGTAATGCACCTTCAGTACAAGTTTGAACTTGTTAGAGTCATTTGTTGTTTTTTGTGACTGTTTTCGTAAACCGGTTTTTTTCTAGTGCGTTTTAAATGAGTGACATTAATTTTGAGCAACGGTGAGCTTCTAGGTTTTGCTTCAGACTTGGACACAGCGCAACGGATACTTTTGCAACACGCCTACTGACACTGTGTTTTTTTCAAGAGCCCATGTTTCTCGGTGGTTTAAAGCATTCTCAGAAGAAAGGCAGTCGATTGAACGCTGCGGAAGGCCTTCATCTTCAAGAACAGATGAAAAGGTCGATAGAATACGGGATCTTGTGCTTTCAGATCGTCGGTTGACGACAAGAATGATCGGGGAAGAGTTAAATTTGAATCACACCACAGTTCATCAGATTTTAACTAACGAACTGGGGATGAGAAAAATCTACGCAAAAATGGTTCCGAAAAACCGAACAGAAGGACATCAGGAGAGAAAGGTGGCTTGACTTTTTGGAATCGATTGAAAATAATCCCCATTTTATGGAACATGTCATTACTGGTGATGAGATTTGGGTGTTTGAGTACACATCAAGCTCTCCAAGACCCAAAAAAACATGAATGAGCAAGTCGAAGATCAAATGCATGCTGATTTGCTTTTTTGGTAGCCAGGGAATTGTCCACAAAGAATTTGTGTCTCCAGGACAAACAGTAAATCAACACTTTTACAGAGAGGTTCTTGAAAAACTTCGAAAAAGGGTCATGCGTGTGAGACCAAACATCAAAAACAACTGGATGCTGCATCACGATAATGCGCCTTGTTACACAGCCATTTTAGTAAACGAGTTTTTAGCCAGTAGAAACATCCCTGTGGCTCCTCAGCCTCCTTATTCGCCTGACTTGTGTCCTTGTGACTTCTTTCTCTTCCCGAGCTTGAAAAATCACCTGATTGGGCTTCATTTTGGGACCATAGAAAACATTGAAACGACTGTAACCGACCAGCTGAGGGCTATTCCAGTATATGAGATCCAGCACTGCTATGAGGAATGGAAGAGCCGTCTCCAGCGCCCAAGGAAGTTATTTTGAAGGAGACAATAATGAATTGTAATTCTATTCGAATAAAAAAAAAGGCTCATTACTTAATTGATTTGGTAAAGTTTTCTAGGTTTCCTCAGAACTGTAAAGCAAATGCGTTACCGAAATAATATTAAGTCGCTCCCAGTGCGCCATGGCAAATAATAATAATAGCCACTCCTTCCCTCCCACACAGATCCCTGAGAGGACCTAAGGGGTTACTCTTCGTAGTAATTATAGGGTGAGTATTATTATTATTATTATATTATTATAATTTACACACCTCTGTCTGCATCTTTTTTTTTCGACTGACTCAATTTTACCAGAAAGCTGCATTCCATGAACAATATGCCAAAGCGACATTAATCGGTTAATTTATGCACGGAATCCAAAACAATGGTTAATACGAGACGGCATTCCGAATACGGCGGCCATTCTTCTCCGTTTTATTTCACCGACGTTAACGTTCAGCCTCACTTTTCAAACTAGAGGAGAAACCCTCCGGTATCTGTGTGCAGCATTCGCGTTTCCGCGAATAGATTTATCTCGACAATAACTTTCCTTCTTTCATCGATTAATTTTCCGTGAATAGGGGATCGCTTTAATAACTAGGACGTAGCGAATCGACATCGGAAACTGTTCGTTATTTTGCACGCTTGTGCAAGCGCGAATAAAATACGACGCCGATGCGGAAAGCTTTTTGCCCGTTCGCTCTATTGTTTTACGAGTTTCCTCACACCCGATGGGAACGGCGTGGCGCGGTTCGCCGCTGGACAAATGTCCGCCATTCCCTCGAAATTCTCATATAATATGCAAGGAACAGAAATCCGCCGCCTACTAAAACTACCTCTATACATATACGGTGTGTGTGTTATAACTATAAGTGTTATAAAGCGGGCCTGGAAAATATATCGCTCAACTCATACTGACGAAGATTATAATAACTTTGGCAGTCTAAGATAAACTGTAAAGAGTAAAAT
Source organism: Aromia moschata (assembly GCA_029963805.1). Lineage (NCBI taxonomy): Eukaryota > Metazoa > Arthropoda > Insecta > Coleoptera > Cerambycidae > Aromia > Aromia moschata. The sequence goes on along the minus strand of JAPWTK010000027.1, from coordinate 3,134,755 downwards.
AAATGCAGCTTACAAAAAGTACGTTACGAACATGGAATCTGAGATTAAATCTGATCCTAAAAAAATTCTGGTCATTTTTAAATACAAAAAAAAATATATGTCAGATGATCGTAGATGGTTTTGCTGAGTTCGTCGGCAGCGCATATACTTACCCGGGTTACACCAACCCCACTATGACGTCTTTTACCAACCATAACTCCTTACATGTTAAACAGTTCACTACCGAAGAAGTATTAAAACTTAGTGCGTTACCGGCATTTTTAATTAAGGATTGCGCTAGTGTTTTTTGTGAACCTCTAAGTATAATATTTAACTTAATCTTACAGACTTGTACTTTCTCTGATACTTGGAAAGTTTCTAGGATATGTCCTGTCTACAAGAAGGGCTCAAGAAACGACATCACTAATCACAGGCCTGTTGCTATTCTGTGTAACTTCTCTAAGATATTTGAAATATTAATTCATAACTTTCTATCAAGCCATCTAAAGAATATTATAATACCTGAACAGCATGGTTTCGCTGAAGGACGTTCTACTGTTACTTATCTAGTGTGCAAAACCCAATATATTAGTGAAATCCTTGATCGGAAAGGTCAAGTAGATGTTATCTACATTGACTTCTCCAAAGCTCTTGAAAAATTAGACCATGGTTTACTATTATGCAAGCTGGATAATGTCGGTCTTAGTAGAAAATTGATTGCTTTGATTGAGTCCTATTTGATCGACATGACTCGGTTTGTGCAGTGCCATGGCCATAGATCATTCAATTTCGCTCAAACTTCGGGAATACCTCAGGGCTCAATTCGTGGACCTCTTATGTTCGTAATATATATTAATGATATCGCCACTATATTAGATGTAAGCTTTCTCTTGTATGCGGATGATTTAAACATATTCTGTCAGGTGGAATCTCTCCTCGACTGTATCAAGCTCCAGACGAATTTAAATTTAATAAGTCCTTGGTGTACTGACAACCACCTACCCCTCAATGTCAGGAAGTGATATGTGATGTCATTTTGTCGTAAAAATGATACGCTTATTTATAATTATGCTCTGGATGGAGTTACTTTAAGGCGACCTGATTTAGTAACAGACCTTGGAGTTACCTTTGACCCCAAATTTGCTTTCACACATCATATTGACAACACTGTAGCTTTAGCATACAAGTCTTGGCTTCGTTATAGGAAATATGAAATATTTTAAATCTCTCGACACATTACGCCTACTATTCATAACTTTTGTTAGATCCAAACTTGAATATGCGTCTGTAGTCTGGAACCCAATATACTCCATACATATTTCATCCCTTGAGAGAGTACAAAGACGGTGTTTTAAATCGGCTGCCCTCACATTAGACAACTGTTATCCACCAAGAGGCACCCCGCAAGAATTATTTTACGAACGTTTTAAAATGTGTAGCCTAATTAAAAGACGAACTATGCATTCTGTAATATTCTTATATAAAATAATTCACAATAAAGTTAACTGCGAGATAATCTTAGCCTCACTGGACTTTCATATTCCTAGAATTAATGCCAGAAGTAATCACTTACTTTGTGTTAAAAATTATAGAACCAATATTTATACATGTTCTCCCGTATATCAAATGATAACTAATTATTCTCACATTGAATCACAGCTTGACTTCTTCATTGTACTATAAATGATATTAAAACTGTAGGTATATACGTAATCTTAATATTTTCTTTTTGTCTTCTCTGTATGCGCATATATCTCTTGTTTTTTATGTATTTTTCCTATTGCATATTAGTGATATTTTTACTTGTATCCGTGATTATTCTTGTATGATTTATTTTAAATTCATGCATGTATATGTGGAATAACTGTATGCATTGAAATTTTTACTTTTCTGCATTTTTAAATATCATATTGCAAATGTCTACAATACTGCTGTACTTATCCTTTAATTGGGTTATATCCCCATTGCACATTCTATTAGATAAACTAATAAATATTAGACTTAATAAATATGGCTTGGTAGGTTGAGTGACTAAAATCCTTGTCAATTTTATATAGTCCTTTGTTTTGTTAGTCGTATGTTCGAATAGAATTCAAATATACTCGAAAGCGTGCTTGCGTTTTATCTATGGATTAGAAAATACGATCGAGTGTCCCACAAATTGACAGATGCAACATAGCTCAACATGGAAATATGCGCATTCTTCATAGTGTAAGCTTATATCACAACAAAATGTTAAATAAGACTCCTCGATATTTGTAGAAGAAAAGTAAATTCGGAGTGACGTCCATAGCGTAATTTCGCCCTTTAGTAATAGATTCGGTTTTACCTCGGGCGCCTCCATAAAACCACTATGTATTGTAGCACTTTTCTTTTAATTTTTTATTTTATTTAGTGTCTCGTATTTATGTACGCCACTAACCGTGTCTTTCGAAATAGGCTAATACCATTTAACTATGATATAGGGGAGTATTGCTAGTGTGTACACTGAAAACATTATCTATAATGTTGAGTTCGATGAGAACTAAGGACGTCTATATTTTCCACCATGATTCGAGTTCGCTTAGATGTAGTTACATATTATCTGATTTTGTGTACATATTATGTGATTGTTACTTTCAATAAGCACAGTTATTACCATTTGTGGATAGACTTAAGATCAGTTTACTGAAAATTACGACGCTTTTCCAATAGATGGATCACATATTTCATGTATTTCTTGCAACCCCGAGATATGTATATTTGAATATCCATCAATAAAGATATTACTGGTACTTTTATTAATATGCATTTAGGTTATCTGTGCATATTTTTGATGTTTTCTTTTGGACTGGTCGACAATATTTTTATATTTTATTTGCCAAATTATATCCGTTTTCCATTGTCTAGTAGCCATACATTGCGTAAAACGTATACAGAAGACATATCAACATGTCATGGGAAATAATCAAAGAAGATATACAAATAAATTAGTGTGGCTCAGTGGACGAAACAACATATTTTTGCGGTAAAACCCTTTACATTTTCTGAACGAATATTGTGTTTCAGATATTTCGCCTGATATTTACAGCTAGTAAATTTTTGGAAACAACGGTATATTGAGTAAGATATAGTAGTAAAGAGGTAAAAGTATAAAAATAGTAGTAACACGTGCATTGTCCTCTTGTCCGATGTTTCTGAATGACACAAGCGCTTGATATGTACCTTTATTAACACATTTTTATGCCTATCTTTTTGTCTCACAAAAGACCTATCTCGTTAATTACACGGAAAACGGATTACGAGTCCGGCCCTGTCTTGTAGCATACTTTCCGACGCTAGTTATAGTAACTAGATTCGTGAATTACCAGGGTAACAGAATCGGATTACGGAGTAATAGTAGCAGTGACACTCTTGTAATTTTAAATTCCTGTATTTCTGATCCGGACACATGGGACGCCACTTACGTTTTTTCGAAAACGGTTATTAAACCTACAATTTAACCACATATGAAGCTAAAAAACAGCTTGGAAATAAAGTCAAATTTAATTTAGTCGATACAAACTGTTTTTACTACGTTAATTTTTCGAAATCTCGAGATTTATTACGGTTCTGGGATCCTAATTTGTATTTACATACCAGCATTTGATTTTGTGTACATTTTATAACAGGTTTTGGCCATATTTCAATAATAGACAGTTGTTACGCTTTTAATAATGTTTAAACTAAAAAGTTCATCATAAAGAAAAGTATAACCTTAATTTCCACATATAGTAACACGGTATCAACATTTTTGAATTATTAACATGCAATTCCTGAGATTAAAGAGTTGAGTCGCATTATCAACCAACATATTTACTGGAATACTGCTGGAACTTGATGAATTAAGGTTATGACTAATGTGCGATGTTTTGCAGCAATAGCACAACCGTGGGACGTGGTCGAAAATACAAGGGCATTATTAATTTACACTGACCACATTATGATATCGGATTGTCACGTTGTCTAGTCCACATTTATATGTGTATAATTCTTATTCATTTAAGATAACAACGTATGGTCACTCGTTTGACAATTGACTGACCTTTTTCGCAGTATCTTCGTGTTCTTGACAATCGACCAAAACGACATACGATGTTGAAAACAAATAAACAAACGATAATTCTATTTGCACAGTTTTATATTCCTCAAAACGTTTTGATTTATTTCCAGATCCACGTAGTGGAGTTTCCAAGATCTTCTGAGAAGGCAGACATTTTTTGAATTTGCAAGTTTCGTTAGAAGTTTCTTTTTTACAACTACTGTATTAAACGTTTTCTCTGAAAATGTGCTTTTAGCGCATTTTTGTGCTTTTTCGCAATTTGACCTTGTGAGGGCAAAATCAATGGTCATTTTTGACGCTTTATAAAGGCAAATCGATATATTCAAATTCGTTTTTTTTGCACATAATAATACATGTCTTAAGGTATAAAAAAAAAATATTCAATTTCAATACAAAATGGCGGCTGGGTGGCTGATATAAAAACACTCCTTTTTTCAAAGACTTCACAGGCATTCTCGTACAGGTCACAATTTTGAACCTAGGACAAAAAAAATTGTCAAGGTCAAAAAAGATTTAGAAACTAGATATAAAAAAACTAGTTATCATCGTAGGATTTTGATAAAATATTGACTTTTAAAGAAATGGCGTCAATACTAAGGAAAAGTTCATTTTTTAATGAAAAGATTGTTCGAATTTTGATCATAAAATTATTAATTTTTATTTTATCGAAAAAATCCTACGATGATAACTAGAAAATGAGATGAAGAAGCTATAGTTAAAATTTCAAGTCGATCTGTTCAAAACTGAAGGTGCTATGAATACGCCCGTTTCAAAAACCATAGTTTCGCTTTAAAATCTGTAGAAAAACGCGTTTAAAATCATGAAAAGTGTCTACCTTTAATCGGCGATGCCTGGACCGTGACTGGAATGACTGAATTTAGTGGATTTAATTGACGTTGACAGTCGATAACATTTACTTACCGCTTTAATGACCAACATTAAAAAAAAACGGCATTTAACAAATTTTCTCAAAATACCGAAAATCAGCGTTACAACCTTCATTGAAAAATCGAACGTTTGGACCACTTAAAAAAAATTTTTCCTCATAAAATCTTTTGGATGTCATTTTTAGATAGTTAAGGAGCCTTTTAAGCCAAAAAGTAAATGCAAAAAAAAAATTACAAACGTATATTCGCCTTCAGGAGTCAAAACCTTCAGGAGTCAAATTGTTTTTATACACAAGGTCATATCTGAACGTAAAATTTTCCGCTCTTTCCATTTCCTGCATCAAAACTATGCACTTCTATTTAAAATTCTGAACCTCACCTTGAAATGGCCTCCAAGGTCAAAGGCGATCTCACCATTAGGTAGCCAGGTAAAAATGCTAATTCTTTGTTATCAACAATTTTCTCCGAAAATTCACTCCTATCGGTCCTTTTATATGATCCGGTATATTAGCATTAGCATTTGATTTCTTCTATGAATATGTAGCTATCAAATAAATTCAACCGTACCGCAAAAGAATGTATAGAATGAGAATGGAAAGAATGAAGAAAAAAAGCGAACGGTTCTATTTAAAATGGCCGATTCGAAAAATGATGCAGTTGTTCAAATTTAATCATCTAATCACTTTAACAAAAAAATTTTAAATAACTTAAAAACGGTGTATTTTGGGTATAGGGAATGCTAGTATGTATTGAAAGAGGGTAAAGAAAGGAAGTGAAATGAATAATAAAATATAGTACGTTCAGTTTAAAATAAGCGACTTAATATAGGACCAAATTGTTCAAGCCTGACCTTCCTTTTTGAGCACCCTATAGATTTTTCCGTGTATCTAATTACATAGCTACACAAAAAAAATCATGATCCTGGATATCGACCTTAGTATTGACCGTAGTGTCCCGTATTTTTGTATTATGTATGTATTTTTCGACGCTGAATTCGAATCCAACCTCGAAAAAATGAATACACCCTCAAAATTTTGAAATTTGACAAAATACACAATGTTTGTCCCAAGAATATATTTCTGGGGGTTTTCGAAGTTGCTGATTTCAAATTTTAACATGCCAAAAGCAGGAAATATACCCCAGAGGTGAAAATCGAGTATAACAGGGGTTGAAGGGGGTATTTTGTCAAATTTGCATTTCTTACCCGTCTCAAAATTTTGAGGGTGTATTGACTTTTTTGAGGTTGGATTCAAATTCAGCGTCGAAAAATACATTTGAATACTAAGGTCAATATCCAGGATCATGATTTTTTTTGTGTAGCTGTGTTATTGGCAGTAAACTCAATATTTCATACTTACATGGTAAAACAATTAACCATAAAATGTTATGACTCCGAAAAAAAATATCCGTTTTTCCAATATTATTACTTTTTTTTAATGCAATTAAAGGTAAATTTTCCCCTCCCCACCCCTTTTTACCTACCCTATATCGCTTAAATTTCTAATGTTAACCTTATAAAAGCGGTACATTGTTTTGTTTGCATGAGGCTGTAATTACAAACAAACATGTTTTATAAAAAGGTTTTTGATATTACTATTTAATATAATTCAATGTAAATTTCCCTCACCCCCCTTTCTACCCCACTCATACCCCTTATGCTTCTCTATTAGATTTTTTGTGGTGGCTGTAAGTATAAATTAATTTATTTTCATGGCGGAGATTTCGATGAAAAATTTAGATAGCGGCTCAGAAATATCCATGAATCATTTTTTTGTAAATTTTTCAATACCTCAAATGTAAATAAATGAACATCTAAACGTAGATTTAGTATATTTGATTCCAACATTTCGAAACTTTCGGATTGAGAAATTTTATACTGTAATGTATTTACAGTATAAAATTTTTCTTTATTTTCTGTCTTTATCGTTCTGTATTATTTTCACAAACAATTTTTTGACTAACAATGAGCGTAGTAAGAGAAATTTTGAAGTTAGATTCTCAAGAGGTTTCAACATCTCATACACCAGATATTCGACTAAGTGATCGTCATTTTCACAGTAAAATTCAATTTGAAAACAATGATAAAAAGTTATTACGTCAATGTAATGTATGGCTTATACTCAATAAGAGAAGCCGATCTACATATACACGGTGGAGACTTTAATTGGAATATATTCGCTAGCGGGTGGTGAATGATTTTTCAAAAAATTCCCGAGACACGTCAACTTTTAAATGTATTTACCTACATTTTGCAAGTAATATGAAAAATATAGCCCTTCAGGGGTGGCTGAAACCACCTTCGACATGATTTTTTTCAAATGCAACCCTATGGCTTGTGACCCCTCATTGTAAAGCTGGTGGAAAGAGGAATCCAACACACTGATCAAATTTTAATTTTTAGTATGTTTGTAGGGTTGCATACAATTAAAACAATTTAAAAATTAAATTTATTTTCAACGTAATAATTATTCAAAATGTGCACCATTCACTTGTTGGCAGCATCCCAGTCTGTGGTAGGTTTCGTCTCTTACATTATGCAACATTTGCGGTGTTATTTTTCCGATTTCCTCTCTTATCCTTTCCTGCAGATCTGCTATGTTGTTGGGTTTCTGAATGTAAACTCTACTTTTAAGATGTCCCCACAAAAATAAATCCAGTGGTGTGAGATCTGGAGATCTTGCTGGCCACTCAATATTACCTCGCCTCCCAATCCACCTACCGGGAAAAATTATGTCCATATACTGACGAACAATGGCAGCATAGTGTGGTGGGGCCCCATCTTGCTGAAACCGTAACCTCTCGTCGGTCAAGTTAGGGTTTAAGGGGTTTGGAAATAAATGACATAGCACTGGCATTAGTTCGTGATGGAGTAAACGCAAGTATCTTGCTCCATTAAGAGTGTCATCAAAGAAAAAGGGTCCTACAATTCTATCTTGTATTATTCCGGCCCACACATTAGTTTTCTGTGGGCGCTGAGTATGAAGTTCCCTCATCCAATGGGGGTTCTCTTCAGCACACGACAATTTTGGCAATTTTTGTGCCCATTTAATGTAAAAGTAGCCTCGTCAGAGAAAACTATCCACTCTAAAGATAACTGGTTTTGATTAATACAAGTGTCATCAATAAATCGCAAAATTTCACTCGTCGATCTGGATCATCTTCAAGTAGCTCTTGAACAGCTTGCATTTTATATGGGCGTTTTTTCTCATATTTAAGTATTTTTAAAACTGTTTTGTGATTAAGATTACTATCACGGGCCAGTTGACGGGCTGGAGTGATTGGATTTTCTTCTAGAGCAAGCAACAAATTCAACTTCGTGTCGTCATCAACAACAGCCTGCCTCTTACTCGGTACTTTCCTGACATGACCCATCTCTCGATATTGTGGCTCAATTTTACTAATGGTACCTTGATTTAGTGGTAGAAAAAATTAAAATTTGATTAGTGAGTTGGATTCCTCTTTCCACCAGCTTTACAATGAGGGGTCACAAGCCATAGGGTTGCATTTGAAAAAATCATGTCGAGGGTGGTTTCAGCCACCCCTGAAGGGCTATATTTTTCACATTACTTGCAAAATGTAGGTAAATACATTTAAAAGTTGACGTGTCTCGGGAATTTTTTGAAAAATCATTCACCACCCCGCTAGCGAATATATTCCAGTTAAAGTCTCCACCATGTATACGAGTGTAAAGCATGTAGTAAAACTCTATGTATTGAACCCTGCTTTGAAACTTATCACACTAAAAAATCGTTACCGTAGTTTATATTTTTTTTTATAAATAATGAATTAACACCAAAAAAAACCAAAAAAAACAAAAAACAGAAACGTAACTCTACCACAGTCGGTCTCAAGACCGTGTTCAAAAGAGGAGGGTGTTTCAAAATCGTTCATGCGAGGCAAAGTAGTTTTTACCCTATTACAAGGGTTGTTTTTGGGTTTATTATTTCTTGACGTCAGATTTGGATTCAGCGTCGAAAAATATATCGAAAACTAATATTTTTTCGAATTTGAAATTTTTAACACGGGCTGTTGTCCGGCCCTACCGGGCTGGAAAAACAATATTTTGGCTTACCCCGTTATCGACACTTTGCCTATGATCAGTCAATGATATAAGATACTTTTTATACCAGTTTTCTGAGGGCGATATGACCCCTGAAATCCCGGCCCTCTAAAGGTTAAAGTGAATTTGAATTAATGAATAGAAACCAAATATGGCCTAAAAAGTCATTCTCCATTTAAAATAACGAAGCTTCACTGGTACAGTGAAGCACCCTGTATAAATGAAATTATAATAAATTGTTACACCCATGCCAGCAATTTATGCTCTAATTTATATCCTATCTGGTATAGATCTGGAGATGGTATTTCTCACATTCTGACATCCTATAAATATCTCAATATCTCTGCGATATTTATTGGAATTCTGACAGCGTTAGTATCCCGGGAATGTCGTTTATATAATATGATTCTTTCCAGCAGGTACGCGAGAGGGAAGCACCTCTGCTAAGTATCCTGTGATTGTGTTCATCCACGGGGAGAGCTATGAATGGAATTCGGGGAACCCCTACGACGGCAGCGTCCTGGCCAGCTACGGAGGCGTGGTCGTAGTCACGGTCAACTACAGACTTGGAATTCTAGGTAAGCAAATTACACTGAATTGTTTGTTATTCGACCTGTCTAACTCTGGTCCGCACAGAAGCAACACTGATAAACGTCAGTGTCGACTTGTCGATATTTGTGTAATTAATTACGTACAAAAAGTACCCGGAAAGGATTTAAATGAACCGCTTAACAGGAATCGGTAAAATATTTTTTTTTTGTTCAGGTTGGTAGCCCCTTCCTTAATTACCAAGTCTGTTTAGAGCGCGATCTGTAACTCAGTTTGTTTACAGCAGCTGTTAGTAATAGACGACATCAAGTGTGCTCAGCGAATGAATTATTGTACTAGTGAAAAAAATAGTGGAACAACGCGTTTGTTTAAAATTTTGTGCCGCAATCGAAATTTCGTGTGCCGATTCATTGAAAATGTTAAATTATGCATTTGGTGATTCGTGTATGTCCAAAATTCGTGTATGTCCAAATTGGCCAGTCAATACAGCTTTTTGACATGACATGATTGATACCTGAAATCCGACTACGGGATACTTTTAAGTTCAGTCCTTAGATGAAAACGTATATGAATTGGACTAGGAAATAGTTGCACTTTTTTTTAAATAACAAATTAGTGAAAAAAAATTGAGTTTTTTCAGTTTTTTTTAAAAAAAAAAAAATTATTTTTTTAAAAAAAAACTATATTCTATAATTCTATAAGAATATATTCTATATGCTTATAGAAGAAAAGTTATTGAAGCAATCACATCGCATCCAATAGAAAAGTTGTAGAGAATTCAAAAACCTTTAAAATGAAAAAAAAAACAAGTCAATCGGTACATTTTTCGCTGAGAAAACTCGGAAAAAACGCAAAAAATTACCTTTTCTTAATAAATTCGTAATTCCAGTATTTTTGCATTAGAAGAGTCAATCTTGTGGGAAAATGTAGGTAATATCACGAAGAATGAGTGAGCAAAAACTGGATTATGTCCGATGAATAGTTTTTGCACAATAGTCGAATAAAGTTTTTTACATCGTATTTTGAATATTCCATAACATGTCGAGCGATAGATTTCTCGACGGATTCGGAAACTACAGAGTGCAAACTACAATTCGTCCATTTACTTTGTTTCATTTAAATGCCATTAAATTGGTGTAAAACGCCTCTGAACCCCGCGCAAAATGTTCGGCGGCGCGCTGACAGCCGAGGGACGTAAGCTGGCGGGGGAGCGAGGGGAAGCAGCGGCAGCGGCCAGCAAATTTCGCGCAGATTGACTCTTCTAATGCAAAAATAGTCGAATTACGAATTTATTAAGAAAAGGTAATTTTTTGCGTTTTTTTCCGAGTTTTCTCAGCAAAAAATGTACCGATTGACTTGATTTTTTTTTCCTTTTAAAGGTTTTTGAATTCTCTACAACTTTTCTATTGGATGCGATGTGATTGCTTCAATAACTTTTCTTCTATAAGCAAAAAACTGAAAAAACTCCATTTTTTTCACTAATATTTATTTAAAAAAAAGTGCAACTATTTCCTAGTCCAATTCATATACATTTTCATCTAAGACTGAACTTAAAAGTATCCTGTAGTCGGATTTCAGGTATCAATCGTGTCATAAACTCACCCCTTTTCGAGCTCTATTGACTGGCGTAAAATGTACTTATATATATAGTATATTTTATTGACCAACTAGAGGTCCTTCTCCTAACTATGCGGCATATTATTAACAATGTTTACCATCACAAAAATTTAGGAAACAAAATTTTTTACAAAACATTGAAAAATCCGTAGCATCCACTCGAAACTAGATATTCATGAATAAGTGTTTCCTTACCTCAATTTTCCAATATGGCGGCACGAGCGGTTCCAATTTTAAGCTATGAACTGCAAGAATAATAAAAAAAGCATAACTTTCCATCCTCCTTTTATAACATTCTTAGCTGCAAAAATCGATATTCCAACATTAACGTACTAAATTTAAGTTTACTAAATTTATTATTATGCGTCCTTTCCGTTTAACGAAGTTAAGTTGTTCACTTTACAATGAAGGCCGAATTAGGCTTCAGGCTCTCGCTAAGAGCATGTTTTTCGTACCTGCCGTCGCCCCGTCTCGCTAATTAATATCCAAGATAAGTTAGATTAAATTAAATACAGTACCTAAATACATAACGAAAGGGAAACCAAGAGAGCAAGAAACTTTACACTTGAGTTACGCATGCCCAGATAATCTAATTTTCAAATGGGCGCTAATCTGTACGGGGCGTCTGTAAATCCCTCCGTCATGTCTTAAAAGAATTTAGAAATTCAGATATTGAGCAAATACGAATAAGCACGAGCAAGCGAGCCTTTTTTTATTAATAATCAAGGAGTGAGGACCTAGCGGCAAGCAAGCAAATGTTTGCTCATTCAAAAAAGATCTGATCTGTTCTTACTTGTTTTAATGTGAACGGAGATTAACAATCAGTGTTCTGTTCCTGTATTTTTAAAAGGTAATCCTAAATGTGCGCTGTAAACTAGAATTACATCCGAACAAGAATATATTCCGTCTATATGAACACAAGACGAGCATGTATAAATTAAGTAATGGGACTGATTTTTTTATATTTTTTCATTCGAATAGATTTACAATTCAGTATTGTCTCTTTCAAAATAACTTCTTTGGGATGACACACAGCGTTGGAGACGGTTATTCCATTCTGCATTGCAGTGCTGGAACTTATGTAGAATAACCTTCGGCTGGTCGGTTACAGCCATTTTAATGCTTTCTATGATACCAAAATTACGTCCCTTGAGCTGATTCTTCAATCTCGAGTAGAAAAAAAAAAGTCACTAAAACTCAAGTCAGGCAAATAAGGAGGCTGAAGAGCCACAGGAATGGTTTTATTGGCTAAAAACAAACCCGTTTACTGAAATGGTTGTGTGACAAGGCGCATTGTCGTGAATAATATCCAGTTGTTCTTGATGTTTGGTCTCACACACATGACCCATTTTCGAAGAACCTCTATATAAAAGTGTTGATTTACTGTTTAGCCTGGCTATCAAAAAAACAAATCAGTATGCATTTGATCCTCGACTTGCTCATGTTTGCTTTTCTGGATCTTGGAGAGCTTGAAGTGTGCCATTCCATGCTTTGGCGCTTGGTTTCCGGGTCGTACTCAAATACCCCAGTCTCATCACCAGTAATGACACGTTCCATAAAATGGGGATCATTTTCAATCGATTCCAAAAAGTCAAGACAGCTTTCTCTCCTGATGTCCTGCGAGATATGTTCTGGAGCCATTTTTGCGCAGATTTTTCTCATCCTCAATTGGTTAGTCAAAATGTGATTAACAGTGGTGTGATTTAAACTGTTCTCCGATCATTCTTGTCGTCAACCAACGATCTGAACGCACAAGATCCCGCATTCTATCTACATTTTCATCAGTTCTTGAAGATGAAGGCCTTCCGCTGCGTGGTTCATCTTCAATCGACTCACTTCCTTCTCAACTCCTTAAACCACAGGAATTTAAAAAAAAACTTGAAAAAAAAACTGCCTCCATAGGCGTGTTGAAGTTTTGCAAAAGTTGCGCTGTGTCCAAGTCTGAATCAAAACCTGATAGCACACCGTTGCTCAAAATTAATATCACTCATTTTTAAAACACTATAAAAAACGGTTTACGAAAACAGTCACAAAGAACAAACAAATGCCACTAACAAGTTCAAACTTGTACTAAAGCTGCACTACATGTTAACCTACCGCCCTTCATCGCAAAGTCCCGTCTCCGCAGTGTTGCTAGATCGGGCGCTACATTGCCAATTTCATTACTTAAACAAACGGCTGCTTACAACAAGAAACTCTTACTTGTTTTTTTCGGTGAACACGCACTTAGCTTGATTAACGATACTTTCCACAAACGATACTTAAACTAGATGTTCTTTAACATCGCACCAGGGTTCAGTGGTGACTGTCAATATTTTTGTCTTGGATCGATTTATTAATGTTGTTAATTGATTAGTCAAGCTTTGTCGTATTAAAAAAATATACTAAAAAATATAATAATCTTGATCTTAAAGTTAACAAAAACAATCCTGTCATTGGAACTGTCTCGTAACATAATTAAAAGTGGCCAGAAATCAGTCATACCATCTGCAGTTGAAATACATATGTGAATGTTTTCCAGTGTTTACGCTAAGAAGTGTGACAGTAATATAATAAAATAATAATAAAATCTTATCAAAGCCATCTACTCTTATTCCGGTAGTAATATACTCCTTGGGAATAGCTCAATGGTCCATTACTGACGTCAAGGAGCTTAACCGACTTACAGGGAGGCTTCTAACTAAATTTATATTACACACATGCCATCATCTGTAATCAGATTATACCATCTTGTCTGTAATCAGATTATACCTACCTCGAAGACGAGGCGGAAGGGGTCTTATAGATATCAAAAACCTTTGCCTTAAGTAAAAAATTTTATTGAGAAGAAAACTGCTTACCAAGAGCGATTCGTGTATAACAACAGTAGCAAGAGAGGACTCCGAATATACGCCTTTGAGTTTAGGATGTTTATTTATTCAGGCCGACATATCAACAGAACGTCAGCTCGAACACAACGGATGGAACATTATACACAGGGAATGTCAGCGTTTTCCAAAAATGTCATAGCTAGGCTATGTCGAATATTTGCTGTACGACGAACCGAAGGCTTCTTGACAGCTGTTCAGGATAGGGTTATACAAATTAGAAACCACCAAACGAATAGCTTGAGGGACGACATCGACGGCACCCGTAGGGAATGTAAATCTGCAGGCGAAACTATAGAACACATATCAGAAAACAACTATCGAAGGGTCATGGCTAAAGTGCAAGTCATAGCTAGAAACCCTTATATGTATTAAGACCATCGGCAACAGCTATTGAACCTGAAAGATCTGCTGCGACAAAAAACGAAAAGAAATTCGGACCAATTTTGATAATAACGAAAACATTTCTTGTAACAAAACGCGAGTATCTTTTTGAATGAACCAACTAAGTTTGTCTCTCCTCGAGGACGTACGACGAAACATACCTTTCTTCTGTTGGTAGGTGTTTTGTTAGAGTCGCGTCATTTAAGCCTGATTCGTGGATTATGACACAATGACCCCAGCCAGATTCGCTAAATTCGACAGCTGTCGTTGAAGCAACTTGTGCATGTTTTGAATTTGAATACAATATTTCGACTATTCCCTAACTAGAGGCGAGAAGCAGAACATTGGGATTGCAATTTTTAATTAAACAATTAATAGTAAAAATAAAAATTATAAACATACGAGTAATTTCTGACAAATAAGTAGCTCGTCGTTTTTAAGTGTCGAAATCAATTTTTCACACATAGATTATGTAGAAATATTGGAGATGTCAAAGGCGGTAAAAAAAATTAAAATTCAAATACCTAAATGCCAACTAATTAACGTCTTCTAAAATAATTACAATTGATAATATAGGTTTCACAGAAAAATAATTTATTATTTTTTTAATATTAAAAAAAATAAACTCATACAGGGTTTGTCCGGAAAGTAATGTCAGTGAATTTTTTTCCCAAGACTGTACGCGCCAGCCCGTGCTTTACGTGCTAGGATTGTGGTGGGGGGATCTGGCAACAGGATCCAACAAGCGTCAGTTGGCTACCGGTCGTTGTAGCGGTCGCATCACTCGTTCTTTGAGAGTCGTTACGGTGACCGGGTGCAAGAAAAAAAATGCAACGTTCTCTTGAGCAACGGATGGCGATCAAATTTTATGTGAAACTGGAGAAGAGTGCTGCGGAAACCATTACAATGTTGAAGAAGGCTTTCGGCGTCGATTGGCTTTCGGACAGGCAAATTTTCCGGTGGCACAAGGCCTTCGCAGAAGGTCGAGAAGATGTCAACGACGAGAACCGCGCTGGACGGCCATCAACCTCCAGTTCCGACGACAATGTGAAACGTGTGCGTGACTTGTTGAACACTGACCGTCGTCTAAGTGTCCGTTTAATTTCCGAAACATTAGACATTACGAAAACCATTGTTCACGAAATTGTGTCGGAGTGTTTAGGAATGAGGAATGAGGTGTGCGCGAAGCTCGTGCTAAAAGTGCTAACGGACGATCAAAAGGCAAGGCGCGTCGAAACCTGCCAAGAACTTTTGGACACCTGCGAAGACAACCCCGCTTTCCTTGATGACGTCATTACCGGGGACGAAAGTTGGGTCTTTGAATACGATCCGGAGACGAAGAGGCAAAGTGCGGAATGGCACACGTCGAACTCCCCTCGCCCCAAGAAGGCCAGAATGCCCAGGTCAAAGATCAAGACAATGCTGATTGTCTTTTTCGATTGCCGGGGATTGGTCCATTATGAGTTCATTCCGCAGGGGACAACCGTAACCGGAAAGTTTTACGTCGAGGTGCTGAAGCGGCTGAAACGCAGGGTGAATCGCGTCCGCCCAGACATCTCAAAATCCTGGAAGCTTCACCACGACAACAGCCTCCCTATAGCCCCGATGTGCCCCCCCCCCCCCCAGACTTTTTTCTGTTTCCGCGCTTCAAAACCCCAATGAAAGGACATCATTTTGGGTCGGTGAAAAACATTCAGAAGGCTTGCACCGACGCTTTAATGGCGATTCCGGAAAACGACTACCGTGCGGCTTTTGATGCGTGGAAGACCCGCTGGAACCGATGTGTGGACGCAGGAGGGATGTATTTTGAAAGTTTCTAAAGATTTGTACACATAGAACCAATAAAAACCATTTTTCAAAGCTCACTGACATTACTTTCCGGACAAACCCTGTATACCTATCGGTAGTAATAATAAAATGTTGATTGATTAATTTTAAGTTGCATGGAACCTAACGAATCTGTTTATCGAAACAATTTCTCTTATGGTCGATGTGATATGAACTAAACACCCTGTAGACATCGCAGCTGTTATAAACGTTTTTATTTCAAAGCAATTTGAATACAATTTAAACTCTGAGCATGTTTTAATTTATTTTTAACTACTTTTTTCTTTTATTTCACGTTCTAAATACTTAAGTAAATTTTAGCCTGTTTTACATAAAAAAAAAGACTCGTTCAGTCTGAACTTTTGATAACAGATTTAGCATTTAATCGAATAATTAGCAATTCAGAAATTACTTTCAAAGTCGTTTGTCATTTTTCGAACTTCATCAAAAGTTTAATTATACATTCATGGGCGTCTACTCATTTGCCTCATTTTTGGTATTGCTACCGGAAAATTATTAGTTTTATAAGAAATTATCTATTTAAAGGAAAATTAAGGAGATAGTTAACACAAATCAGGAAACAATAAATCCAACCCCCTTCTCTAAAATGAATACACAAATTATGATACTTTTCTGTGGTCAAAGTTTCTGCGAGTAGGACTTTTATGGGTTGAATTTTTTAAATGCAACATTACGAGATGTGTAAACTATGAGACTGACATGTGTAAACTATGAGACTATATGAGACTGGCAACATAGCGCCCCATCTAACAACACTGCGGAGACCGGACTTGGAACTTGGTACTTTTGCAAAACTTCAATACGCCTACGGAGACAGGGTTTTTCAATAACCCAGGTTTTTCGATGGTTTAAGGCAATCTCAGAAGGAAGAGAGTCAATTGAAGATGAACCACGCAGCGGAAGACCTTCATCTTCAAGAACCGATGAAAATCTCGATAGAATACGGGATGAGACTTGTGCGTTCAGGTTGTCGGTTGACGACAAAGATGATCGAGGAAGAGTTAAATTTGAACCACACCACATCAGATTTTGACTAACGAATTGGGGATGAGAAAAATCTGAGCAAAAATAGTTCCAAAAAACCTTCCGCAGGACATCAGGAGAGAAAGGTGTCTTGCCTTTTTTGAATCTATTGAAAATGATACCCATTTTATGGTGTCATTAATTGTGATGAGATTTGGGCGTTTGAGTACGACCCGGAAACCAAACGCCAAAGCATGGAATGGCACACTTGAAGCTATTCAAGACCCAGAAAGATGAGCAAGTCGAAGGTGAAACAAATCATGGAATTCTTCACAATGGAGTTTGTGCCTCCAGGCCAAACAGTAAATCAACACTTTTACAGAGAGGTTCTTGAAGAACTTCGAAAAATGGTCATGCGTGTGAGACCAAACATGAAGAACAACTGGATAATGCATCACGACAATGCGCCTTGTCACACAGCCATGAGTTTTGAGGCAGTAGAAACATTCCTGAGGCTCTTCAGCCTCCTTATTCGCCTGACTTGAGTCCATGTGACTTTTTTCTCTTTCCGAGATTGAAAAATCAACTCAAGGGATGTAATTTTGGGACCTCAGAAAACATTCAAACGGCTGTAACCGACCAGCTGAAGGCTATTCCAGTATAAGAGATCCAACACTGCTATGAGGAATGGAAGAACTGTCTCCAGCGGTGTGTGGCTTCCCAAGGAAGTTAGTTTGAAGGAGACAATACTGAGTTGTAATTCTATTCGAATAAAGAAAATTAAAAATATCAGTCTCATTACTTAATTTACACACCTCGTATCATTAGAAAAATCACTATTTTGATAAATATTGCTTCTTGTGTGCAATTAGTAGTTAGTAGCAATTAGTAGTAGAGAAGCTTTAATTATCTATCAAAGAAAAATCATTAGAAAAAACACTATTTTGTTAAAAAATAATTAAATCATGTAAAAAATTCGTATAATAATTCGTTCTTTTTTAGAATAAGTCGTTTTTTGTTTCAACTGTATAATTTAAATTCGAATATATTCAATCATTGTGGTTGGAAGTTTTGAGAGGTCGATGCATTTTATCCTGCGCATTTTAAATTTTTTTCGAAACAAATTTTATACATTTTACTTTAAATTTTTTATTTTGACACGATTTTTTTTTTATTAAATTCCGAGAGCTCTCGCTTAAATGCTTTAACGCAGCACATACATAAATGTTTAATAAAATTCTGGTGGTAAAATTGCCCAAATAAAAATGCCGAATAACAATGAACGTCGATAATAAAAATTCATCCGTATTGAATGTCGGAATGAGGCATGGGTATTAACTGAACTAAATACAGGACAGTGGCGGCCGGTGAAATTTGAAATGCTCGTATTTTCAAATTGAGGAATGGGATCTAATCATATTTTAAGAGGTGATTACTGGATCCAAGTAGAAGGCTATAATAGCAAAAAAAAAAACTTGCTACTTGCGACAAAACATTTTCAAAAAATTGGCTACCCAGAAGATCTTGGAAACGGCTTATAAAATATTTGCGACATATTCTGCTTTCACAATTACCACGTAAATACAAAGACTTTTTGTTCCTGTGCTATTTGCAAAATGTGTATTCTGCGTAAAGATACAACTACTGTAAAATCTCAAAAACGAAATGTTGGGATGGAATAAAAATTCAAATATAACTTTTTACAGACCTCGAATTTCCGAGAAAATCACGAGTATCGAAAGACTGTTTTTACTTGGTGGGTACAAAAATACATATTTCGTAAATATTTTGCCAGATATTTCCAATATCTGTGCGGATGTAAATATCCTTTAAAAATTGTTTCGCGTTTCATATGAAAAGTTATTATAGCCTTCTACTTAAGCCTAGTACCCACTCTCATTATCAAAATATAACAAGTTCAAATTCCACCACTAATACAAGGTGCTCGTGATGAATGGCCTTTACAGTTTTGGGAAAATTATAATTAATACGGAGCTGACTTGGAAATTTGTGTCAGGGGTTTTTAGATATACTCTGTTCATCCAAAATAATGACTTTCTGTCAGTATACGGAAAGTAAACACTAATTTAGTTATTTTAAATGATTATCTAGATTTTAATAGCAATTTTTTTCTTAAAATTGAAATATCTCGCTAAAAATTGCTATTAAAATCTAGATAAAACTTGCATAACGCTGTGGTAAAATTATGTGGTATATTGTTTTACCATACAAATATATGAAATGTTGAGTTTACTGGTAAGTTCATTAGATAACAAAAGGTACAGGGTATTCAAAATAGAGTCAATGGCGTAAATCGGTTGATTTAAAAACAAATGATCCGCCGTCTTGGATCTGCCATCTTCCATTGTGTAGATCTGACTTCAGGTTCGCAATCTCAACCTCTAAAACCCCCGGATACTAAATTTGGTGAAAATTGGTTGAATTAAAAAAAAAAAATGTTTTTCAAGAAAAATCGATTTGAGATCGATTTTTTTGAGGTTAGGAACAAGTGAGACGTGCGACTCAGGAGATAGATTTGGGTTCCTTGGGCTCTTTTTGTAATAGACAAAGAGGAGGATATGAATATTGCAGGTTTTCCATTTTTTTTGCGCATTTTCGTACATTCTTACCAGTTTTTTGAGGTTGGAAAAAACATGTGATGCGACAGCTTAATTTTAACACCGAATTCGTGTTTAAGAGGTCAAAATACATCGGAAAGCATATACAGACTCTCAAAAATTAACTAACATTTTTTAGCGTGTGTTTCAAAGTTTTTTCCCTAAAGTTCAGAGCTTTCAGGAGCCATATTGGATCTACCATTTTGAATTTCTCAAAACGCCACATTGCTTTTAGAAGCCTTTCACTAGACGAACATTTTAAGTCTTCGTTCGTCTTGATCGGTCGAACCAATTTTTGTGTAGGGAGGTGTTCCCACTTGTATCAGAGAAATATGAGAAAGAAAAATAGTACAGTAATATGAAAGTATAGTATGAAAATACAATGTGCGACTAAAGTATGGAATAAATTCATTAAATGTGAAAGAAAAAATTTGTGAAATGTGAAACAAAAAAGAATCCTCGAACAGGTTGAATTTGTTTAATAAAAACACACATTTTTGAAGGAGCGTCTATTTTCAGATGTCATTTGTTTTTGAGTAATGACGTCATCGACTTATTTTTCAAATGGCAACCCCCCATTTTTTAATTTAATTTGAGATACCCTTTCATTGTCGATTTAACGGTATAAAAATGTTGCCACCTTACATAACAAAATTTTTGAGTAAATGACAATTGAATGTTACAAAATGAAAAATATATTTTTCACAATAAATAAACGAAAATTTCTGAAAAAACTGAACACAAATAAAACATAGCAAAAAAAGTACGTTGCTAAACAAAACAATGATCAGATTAAGTTTTTTGACGTATCCATGGTTTTTACTGTCAGTTAATCAGAAGATTTGTCATTAAATTGTGCGTAAAGTTAATGTAACCTGTTAGTATTTATAAAAAATTAAGGAAAAAAGAATTGAAATTTTGATTTTCATCGGATGTGGAAATAAGACCAGAACTCAGCAGGAGGTATGCAATTTATTTAATGCAAAATATCCAGATAACCATATCACCCAATCCACAGTTAGTAAGATTGAGTTAAAATTTAGAGAAACTGGTGATGTTAAAGATCTACCAAAACCAGGACGTCCAAAAATTACCCAATATAAAAAGATTGACATTGTGTTAAGTACGGAAGAGAACCCTCAGAGTACCTCTACACTAGTTGCCTCAGAAAATGAAGTTAGTCAGACGACAGTTCTACGTATCCTAAGGAAAGAAAATGACAAATGAAAGGGTCTCTCAAATTAAATTAAAAAATGGGGGGTTGCCATTTGAAAAATAAGCTGATGACGTCATTACTCAAACACAAATACATCTGAAAATAGACGTTCCCTCAAAAATGTGTGTTTTTATTAAACAAAGTCGACCTGTTCGAAGATTTTTTCCAAAAAATTTTTTGTTTCGCATTTACTGAATTTATTTTATACTTTAGGCGCGCACTGTATATAGGTACTCGTATAAGGTGTTGAAATATATCTTGAACATCTCGTATACAAAGCCAAGTAAAGCTATATACCCACACATATAAATCTATTACTGGAAAATAATATCCACTACAACCAGGACCGTCGTGTGAGTGGGAAGTCATTAAAAACCTCATAAAATATAATTGAAATCTCGTTGGAACATCTATATCTCACGGGTCAGACACGTAGAGGGCATCTCTTCTACGGGAGGGATGATGATTCTACGAAATGGCTTAGTCGATAGCCGAAGGTCTAGTTATACGAGGAGGAGCGTCGTAAATTATTAGTTAATAAACAGAAGTCGGACTTTTCGAAAACATTTCAGGTCCGTATCTGAGTATTTTTACACTTTTATCAAAATTTATTTCATAGTATACAAATTAATGAACCCTAAAACGTTGTTAATACATTTACCTTTTTTTAAATCGGATTTCCTTGATTCAACTACTAATCATGCCGTGCATTCTCTAGAGTCTAGTAGTTTTATTAATTATTTGTGATAACACTTCATAAGAAAAAATGTATGCAATGCATTAAAGAAACTGAAGAATAACTTGACTGCAGGTCCTGATGATAAACCGTCTTGTATAGTAAGGGACTGTCGAAAGGTATTTGTCGCTCTTATAATAATATGATTTGTCTTATCACTTCATACATTTTCCGAAGGAGTGGAAAGCATTGAAAATTTATGTAATCTATAAAAAAGACGGTAGCATTGATATTCAAAGTTACCGTTATAAACTATTACAAATATATTTAGTAAAGCTTTTGATTGGCACTGTATGGTGATTATATAATAACGTAAGTAATCTCACTAACTTATGTGCATCTTAGCTGAATAACAGGAATCAGTACGTTCAATATCGTGGTTACAAGTATGTCGAGTTCACTGCAATGTCGGGAATGCCACAAGGTTCCGTTCTAGGTCCACTATATTTTATTTTGTTCGTAAATGACATCGTGTCTGACTTGACGTCAGAAACAAATTAGCGAGTTCGAGTCACTGGCAATATAGCACTAGATACTAACACTGAACACTAATTCGAATTCTGTGATTTTTTCATCTGAAACAAATTTACACATTTCTTGACGCCGATCATTTGTTCTCCTCCTCTTCAAGTATGTTATTGACTGTAGCATATTATTGACTCTTAAAAAGAGCTCGAGTGGGCAAAAAAAATCGGTAAAAATTTACAGCCAGTGTTTCTTAATTAATACTTCTATTATAATAATCATTAATCAAGTCATTTTATGTCCATGTTGGATCTGTAGTTTTTAAAATTAGAGATAAAAAATATTAAAAACATAAGCTATTAAATACTTAGGTGTATTATAAATAACAATATTACCTATCATTCATACAATTTTATCTTATGAAGTTGATTTCTAAAGTTATTAATGACCATAAGCTCAGTGCTCAGCTCTCTTGTTGAACATTATCAGTAATTAATTACTAGAGGTATGTATCGCATTTCTTGACTAATTATTACTTTCAAATCATCCAACTTTTAACTTTTTGAGTATCCCCACAACAAATAGTTTAGGGGTATCAGATGTGGCGATTGGACTGGCCACTCAATTGGTCCATTTCTTCCTATTCAATAATTTGGGAAAACCTCATCTAAGTAGGTTCAGACATCCAATCTAGTTAAAAGTGCAGTATAAGTAGCTCATTGCCTACAAATTTTAGTCATCAGTAAGGTTCGGAATGTTTGCCGTCTCGCGTGTTAAACGTTACCGGGAAGGGTCAACGTAGCATAGGCAAGAAAAACATGCGTATATATAATTTACAAGGCGCTTAAAAAATACGGTTTATACATTCATTACCATAGAGATTTATAGTGCCCAGCCCTGCGTTGCTGCTCACATTTCCGGACCCTAGTCATCAGTTTTCATTGTCCAATTTTAAAGATGCTACTTTTAAGGTTTTTAAATATGTTTTTATAAACATAGTTACAAATGAGGAAGATGATAAACGGACTATGGATTTGGATTCCGAGACAGTGATTATAGGCATTTTTATTTCCACATTCACATAGTGGAGTGGAAGTATAGCATTCATTAAAAATTACAAAAAAATATTGACTAAACAAGATTAAAATGTTCTAAATCGTCGAAATTTGAAGTATCTGTCTGACTGTCTGTTAATCTTTTTTTGCGTATACGATAACTCGAGAATGCTTTAAGGAAAAAGTTCCGGTTATTCCCCAACCCCTCAATCGGTTAAGCTCAAAATCTAATCATCTCCATATCTCGTCATGGTAGGTACATAATTGTTTCAAATTTCCAAGTTGATATGAGATATATGAACTTGAAATTTGAAATTTAAAGACTGGAAATTTGAAATATATATTTATCACGACAACATTTGAAGCTACGATACGAGGTGTGACTATTAAATAACCGAACTGCTGTCATAACACTTTTTATTCGTTACCAATTACAGTAGCAATCGTCTTCCGTCGATTCACGTCCATCTTCAAACCGTTTAAACCATTCAAACACTTGTGTGCGGAATAAATATTCATTCCAGTACATTTCTTTCAACATTGCATAATCTTCTGTAAAGGTTCTCCCCAGTTTAACAAGAAACTTGAGATTAACCCGTTGCTCCATCTTTATCGACATTTTGATCGAATTTAACATTTTATCGACGCGTCTCTGGTGCGTAGACTAATTCAAACGGCGGCTACAGTCAAACTAAGCGACCCAGTGGCATGTCCAGCGAGCTCAGGGTGGGGAAAGTATCATCAGACACAATTCTGTTCAAATTTGTCGCGACATGCTCACAGCGCGCTGGTAGCAACATCAGTTCGGTTAGTTAATAGCCACACCTCGTACATTTTTTCCTTGTCTATAGATAGGTAATTCGCAAACAATGATACATGCTTCAAATTTGATACACATGTACAACATAACAGAGTGCAAGAGTAATGATAATGACTTTTATTTTAATATGGATGGAGGGTTATTTACAAAGTGATTCAAATATTTTTATAAATATATAAATTTTAATATGTAATGTAATAATGGAGATACAGTGGAGCTTCGATTATCCGAACTAATTGGGAACCAGGGTGGTTCGGATAACTGATATTTCGGATAACCGATAATTTAAAAAAAAAACCTATTTGGGGTGTAGGTACATAATATGTATGTGCATAGATAATTAAATAAACAAACAAACAAACATTAATACAACACACAAATTTATTTTACACTTCAATGTGTACCAAAAAGAAAAAGAGAACAACCACTGCACAACGCCTGCACAGACGATATGACGTTGGTCGCATAGGCCACTCGTGGAGTAGAAGGGGGGGGGGGGTTGGATTTTGAGATTCGGTTAACCGGGTAGTTCTAATGAAAATAGTT
The DNA here is from genome assembly GCA_029963805.1 of Aromia moschata. NCBI lineage: Eukaryota > Metazoa > Arthropoda > Insecta > Coleoptera > Cerambycidae > Aromia > Aromia moschata. The sequence continues at coordinate 3,110,064 of JAPWTK010000027.1, read as the reverse complement.
CTAATATATTCTACTACTTTCTCCTCTCTCCTTAGGATATCCGAATATAACATTGTTATGTCCATACTCTGACTTTACTTCCACATTCACGTAGTGGAGTTTATTGGGTCACTTACTAGATGAAGTTTATGAGGTCGTTGTGGTTATTGGACCCGCAGGAGTCAATGGGATAATAGGGAACATGGGACCATTGGCGTCAATGGGATCATTTAAATCATGGACTCATACGGATAATTGGGGTAAATGAGATCATTGGGTTCATGGCGTCACAGAGGTCATGGGATCAATGAAGTCAGGGTATCAGAGGGGTCAAAGGATCATTGACGTCAGTGGAATAATCCGATCAATGAGGTCTCGGTATCATTCTGGTCTTGAGATAATGGTGTCATGTAATCAAGAGAACATTTATTACAAAAAGATGTAGAGCACAAATTATTGTAATGTGTCGACTGCAGTGTACATAACATTAACAATACAATGTTTAACGATTTTGGAAAAGTAATAATGGATATAACTCTACCATATTTTGTTGAAAACTGTAGTGCTATTACAGGCAGGGGTAGTGCAGGGTTAGGACTACCGATATACGAACATGTACATGCAATTACGTACAATTATGTGCAGAAGATAACGCAGCTAATTGAGAATTTGAGGTAATGTCATTCTTAGTTATTCAGATAAATATCCAAATTGTAAATACAACTCTTTTTTAGAGATTCAGTCTAATTAAATGTGAAAAAAAGTGGAGGTATTTTTTTATGTTATGGAAGCATTTTGACGTGACATAGGATAGCCGAATGCGATCCAGTGACCTCGAAAACACATGGATATGGTAGTGTAGTCTAGCGAACAGCAACTTTTTCTTCCCGCGCGTCTGTGTAATTAACAAAGGAAGTCCTGGCAACTACAGTAGATTAACGCTTTTGTTAACGTTTCACTTTAGTAGAACATTAATTGTACAGGGCGAGGAGGTAACGTACTATGCATTTAGGTTAAGTTATGAGTAAACGTTCACGGTTGTACTGCGCTAAGCTAAATCCAAATTCCTCGGCTACGAACTTTCATGGATTCGGGATGGTATTGATGCGTTTTATTTATAATTCACCTCCACGTGCCGATGCATAAATTGGATTTCTGCACACGAACCTGTTCCGGGACGCTCCTGGTTCAGCCCTTGAGCCAGCATCGAAAGAGGATTACTCATTAGCGTGAAACGTATTCAGCTATAGATAATTAATTACTTTTAATCACGGTGAAGGTAGGCGGATTCAGGTCGTTAGAAGCCTTTTTAGGGACTGACGTTGCTTTAAAGTTTAAATGGGTGATTCTCCGAAAATATGTAAAACTCATGTCAAAGCCTTAAAAAAATACAAAAAACAAAATATGTTAATTTTTAACAAGTAACTAGTGAATATTATCTATCTTATAACACCTAATAACTCAAATAGCAATAATTTAACTATTTCTATTTTAAATAACTCTTTATGTAAGCCAGATATCAGTCCCCTGGTATGTCACCTCATTAGCAGATGAAATTACATTAATTATTTACCCTTTTTTTTCTGAGCAAAACAAGGATAACGTTTTTATATTTTAGAAAGTATCTGCTTTTCCATCTACTTTTTTGTTAAGATAATTTTCAAAATAAATTTCCTTAAAAACACTATAAAATTTTGTCACCTTATTTTAACATCAGTCCCGTGTGCAAGTGACTGATTAAGTGTGCAAGTGATTAAAAATCGCGCAACTAGCCGACCAATGATGGTAACTTTTCGGTTCAGCTTGTTGATTGATTTCAATTCAGGGAAGTAGGATAAATGTTTTTACGCTGCTGTTTTCAATTCAGTTGTCAACTGATCTTAAAGGGCGAACCACGTGCTCGGTCCGGTCGCCTCGTCAGTTCCCTGGTAAGTATTTTTGTCTAAAATATTTTTTTTATTTATTTTCATACATATATAGGTACATTATATTAGTTACTTCCATATTGTTGTTTTGTTGTATTTAATCTAGGATTTCAATACAAGGTGAAAACATAGATTTCATTACATTTTGTCAGGCCCCTGGCATCAGTCCCCTGGTAATTTTTAAAACAGGAGACTGACGTTTTCTGACTGAAAAATTTAGAAACATAATAATAAAATTAGTTTCTCATTGAATTTTTTAATTCATGAAATAAAGGACCCCGCACAAAACAAGTATGTGAGGGGGTACAGTCAAATAGACTGGAAATTAAAGAACCACTTAGCCATTTGCATTTATCATAGCACGTATTAACAAAACTACGAGCCGGCTTACCCTGATTAATTAAGATTTTACTTAGACCTGGCAGTGGTACTCTTAAATCTTTAACAAATAATTTATCCTCATAAGACAGGCGACTAAATTTGTACTTTATATGATACTCAACAGTGGTTCGAATATTTATTTGAGTGTCATGACAACTTATTGTTATTTTTATGAAACAAACTGCTATATTCGTCAGTTAGGTACCTCCATTATGATTTTGTACAGTTTATTAAATAAAACGTTAAAATAATGACTTACGTAAGTAATATGGCACACTTTCAATAATTATTACCCTCCTAAACCACTCAAAACTATAAAAAAAAGAAAACGGCAAGAGTACCGGCACTTTCTAAAAATTTCCAAAACACAGAACAATAAAAGATATTAAATTTTGTAGGTTAGGTTGTTAGGTTCATGCAATCAAATAACTCGCTTTCTGCGCTGTCACGTGTGAGAGATGGTAGATGGGCGTGTTTGCCTCCGCTATGCAGTTTTTTAAATGACCTTTAATGCAAGTGGAATTAAAGGTTAAATTTGTTAGCAACGCAGGATCGCGAAGCGCGAAGCCTCCTATTCCGTATAAATACATACATAATATGTGAAAACATTGACATCGGAGGCTTGCCACCACGGCGATACACTATGCGCTGGGTCGTTTATGAGGGCTAATATGTTGCAAATAATAGTGCAGGAACTCCTTTAACATATGTTTATTAATATTTTTATTTTTAGAAGTTAATTTTTTTACCCGATATATGAATTTGAAAGGTAATTAAAGTATTATAGGTAGTATTTTAAATTTTAATTTTATTAAATAAAATTAAAGTATAATAGGTTTATATAAAAAAAAAAACGTATTTGTAATTTTCACAGGCAAGCACTGCTAATTAGACTAAATATCTAAAATTAGCTTTATATATTTTTAAAAATGTGAGATTTCGATATAACTTTTATGGGGTTTATGACACCTATGGCCTTTGTGGTCTTTGTTATCTAGATGACCTTTGTGACCTGCATGACCTTTAAGACATTTATAACCTTTATGGAACTTGTGACCTTTATGACTCTTATGACTTTTATTAGTTATTTAAAAATAGAAAATAAAAACAGTGAAAATAATGTTGAGGGTTTTACTGGACCAATTCTAACACATCATCAACCCCCTCAACCCCAACCTATTAAGTCAACCAAAAACCCATACCTTTGTAGGCTCTCTTATATTGTGTACATCTATCTTTGAAGTGCATACATATATTGTATCGTTTGCGAATTACCTGAAGGCAAAGAGAAAATGTATTAACCCTATTTTCCCCCCAACATATTAACCCATTAAATGTAGTCTTTCATAACTACATTTTCGCTGCTAAGTTGAAGAATTAAGAAGTAATAATGTCAAATATATCATAGAGACGACGTCGAAGACATATGTAGGAAATGTGGATCTGCAGGCGAAACTATAGAACACATAATAGGAGGGTGTCCCGCGCTAGCAGAGTCGGCTTATCTCGGCAGGCACAACCAACTTGCGAAGATGGTCCACCAACAACTGGCACTCAAGTATGGCCTGTTAGAGACGGCTCCGCCATACTACAAATATATCTCGGAAGCTGTGTTGGAATCGGAAACAGTAGTGATGTACTGGGATAGGCTAATCATCACCGACCAAACAGTAGACCTCATCCGACCAGTTATAGTGCTGATAAACAAGAAACAACGAAGAGGGATCATCATAGACATCGCAGTGCCATTTACCCACAACATTCAGAAGATTGAACGGGAGAAGATCGCGAAATACGAAAATCTATCAATCGAGCTGAAACGCCTATGGAAACCGGAGAAGGTGGAGACATACGCCATAGTAATATCGGTACAGGGAGTGATGACGACCAGATTCACCTAAAACATCGCGGTATTAGGACTGTCTTATAATATTATTAGAAATGGCCAGAAGGCAGTTGTCTTACAAACTTGTCACATTGTAAGAATTATTTTGGGACAGAAGAATGTTTGTGCACCTATTACAATTAGTCCACCATGGAACTCTTTTACCGATAAACTAATACACACGTATGAAAAGTCTGATTCATAAATGTACCATAGGAGAAATGTAGTTTTTTCCAACGAAAACATCATTAATTACAATATTTAATTTCAAACGTTTATAACAGCTATTTCCTTTATTTCCTATTAGGTTTATACGAACAATTTTCCAATGATAAAGTCACCGATTATGGTAAATACAGAGCACGTATCTAATAATTACCACTGTGAATTAATCAAATGATTCCAATTAACATCGAGTGAATTATTACTAAATGGCTAATTGGAATGCTCTTGCAATCGTTTTTTACTGTGAACAACTGTTGGTACTCGTATGGGTGTAATGACAGTCATAGTTGTTAACCAAGATCGTTAAGAGTGGAGTATTAACTGTTTTTATTATTAGAGTAATTTTTAGAGTACGTAGGTTAATAATGTATTCCAGGACCGGTCTTATCAAGACTAGAATACTGTTATATATGTCAGTTTAATAAAGTACGTCGACAACTGTATACAGAGTAAGTCAGAAAGAATGGGACCAGACTAAACTGGAGATACTAGACACCAAAATGTTATGATTGAGCTCAACAAGCATATTAGTTTCATCCCCGTGCTTTTGTTAGTAGTTGTCATAACAAAACTTTTGTTTCCTATAGATCCTCTAAAATCCCATTATTGTAGCAACTAGATTCCAATTCCTTTTTCGCAATTCCTTTTTTTGAATTTCCTAAAACCGTATAAGAACTTAAAGTATATCCCTGACTTTACGATAACCTTATATATCGGTAAATTTCTGAATAAAACCAATATATTAATATCCAAAGAGGAAATTAAATTTGACAAAACGTGTTTATTTTAAATTTAATTGAATTATGTCAAATTTCGGCCGCCTCTAACAACCTTGTGAAACCATAATTACGGTATCAGTACATTATTTTCTAGTCACGTGCACAAGTTTTACTTTCAACCTTCTCACTTCATTCCAGACTGTATTGGATTCGAGTGTCTGGTTTATACACCTACAAGTTGAACAAGCTGTAACTTGGAAGTTGTAATTTTGTTGGGACGACAATTTTTTAAAGAAATAAGCATAAAATTCATCTAAATATATAATAAGTCAATACGGTACAAAACACAAATAAAGGGAGATAATGGGCAGATACCTACCTATAGGCAAATACCTATGTAACAGTTCGCTATTCTAGTGAATATACAAGCACAGAATTTACGGTTCACCGAACCGTAACATTCACGATCAGTGAACCACAAGAGGAATTTTAGTATAAATAGGATGTATAATTATCATATCCAGGTGATGCCAACATGGTTGGCGAAACGAGGGTTGAGGGCAAAAAAGCGTTTCAGTATCAAGTGGTTAGAATTGTTCAAGTGTTACTGTGTTTATTCGAGAAAATTAAAAAATGAATAGTTTATTAAAAAGTACGCAATTTTTATCGCACATGTTATTTATTCAGACAAATTTATGTATTATTCATAGTAGATTATAAATTATACGATAAAATTTCATACAATTGAAAAGCACCAATTCACCGACTGGTATTACTTTTTTACTGTGTAATATGTACATTAGGGTGGGCCAAAAAAACTTTTATTTTTTTTTCTTTAGTTGCCATGAAAATATTGTTCAAAATGACAAAAAAATTAGCCTGTCAAAAGGGCAGCTCTTAATTTTAATGTTAAGGGGTGTCTCATCCTGATTTTTGATTTCACATTTAAATAACACGGGAATTTTTTTCATTTTTTGGAATTTTATTGCCTTCTAACGAATTGTTGTGTTAAATCAATACATACATATTTTTGAAGGAAATTAAACGATCTACAAAAAAAGGTCTGAAATGATTTTTCACTAAGTCAAATCGTTTAAAAGTTATTCTAGGTTAAAGTTCAACCTCAAATGGCATATGATGACTTCCACAATTTTTTATACTTTATCACAAAATAATGGCTCAAAAATTCAAAAAAATGGCATAAAAACAAAATCATATTTTTCGTGAGGTTCATTGAGTATTCTCTGCTAAAAAAATCATAAGGAAAATCGATTTTTTTCTATACTTAATTTTAAGTGGCACTCGAAATTTTTGTTTTACCTGAGTGACTTTAAAAAATTAGTTATTCCTTGGAAAATACTAAAATTCCTTAGAAAAATCATACCTTTTTTTGTGATCATTTAATTTCCTTCAAAAATATGTATTGATTTTTACAACACAATTCGTTAGAACGCAATAAAATTCCAAAAAAAGGAAAAAATTTTCCCGTGTTATTTATATGGCACATCAAAAATCACGATGAGACACCTCTTAACATTAAAATTAAGAGCTGCCCTTTTGAAAGGCTTATTTTTTTATCATCTTGAACAATATTTTCATGGCAACGAAAGAAAAAAAATAAAAGTGTTTTTTGGCCCACACTAATGTACAGTAGGGGAGAGTGCTGTACCTTAATACCATTTTTTTTGAAGAGGTCTAAAAAAAGTTGATAATGGTAATAAACTCATATTGTATTGACATTACTATAATATTTGGTATATTTACTGTAACTGCCTGAGATTATTTTATTGATATCTTCTAAAATGTGGCTAGATAATAAAAAATAAAAAAAGACGAAATTTGGTTCAAGGTACATTATATTGATGTACCTTGGGCCATACTGTTATGTACCTTGAGCCATGTGGATGAAATAAATGTTTTCACTCATTAAGTATTTATTCAAATCTATTTTACACTGTAAGCACAAAAATCAACAGGAAATATAAGAATGCGTTGCTGTTGAGCTGAACCTAAGGTAGTTTCCGGTTGAGGTAGTTTCATAATTCATAATAATCTTCTACCACAATAATTTTAGCTGATTCTTCGAGTATAAATGTATTTGAGTCCAATACCTTCTTCAAGTAAATGACATTCAGTTCTTGATTTTCTTTTGAAACAACTTTGGCAACCGTACTTCCGATTTTTTGCTGCATATTTTTACTAAAATAAAATTGTCCACCTCAATAGTTTCTGTCTCCATCTCTTGCTCCAAACTTTGTGCGTCCACTTCTTCTGATAAACTTATATCATCGTCTGAATTTGATGTTATGTCTGTTTCACTAAAAGTCTCTGAGCTAGTAGAGGCATCCAAAGCTGAAGGCTTATTAGTAAAAACTTGTCTTCTTACAACTTTTACAGGTTTAGTTTTTCTTCAAGTTTCGCCAGTTCTATCTCTCCCTTTTTAGGTGTGTTCGTCAATATACATGACCTACTTTTTCCCCTACCACCCCTTGTTTGTTTCTTCATTTTGTCAATTAATCATGTTACTTAGAACATCACTCACAGATGCTGAGGAGTTGCGTAGCGTCATGTTGCGTAGCAGGTCTTTCTTCTGTAGGACGATCAGTTACAAGCTTTGGTACAAGCTTTGCTGCGAGGCATTGCCTGCAATGAAATAAGAAATTCTTTCTATTGATAATGTTTTTCCCAATTTTGTGTTTACTGTACAGGATTAATACTGCTTTACTAAATTGAAAATTCAATAACGACGCGGCGTATGTACCTTGAGCCAATTTGTCGTACCACGAGCCGGTTCAAGGTACAACATATTGCTATGGCTCAAAGTACGTAACACGTTACATGAATAAACAAATGCCGGTAAAAAAACTTAGGTTATGTTAATACTGTGAGAGGTAACATCATTCCATAAGCAATACCATACAAAATAGTATGATGTGACAATCATACGCATTCAACTATTTCTGTTTCTGAAATTAAACAAGAACTTACTTTGAAAATATTTACTTTAGCACTACTAAAAACTTTAGTTAATCACTGCGTCTTTAATGTCTAAAACAACCATGTAATACACATTGCTATCGACATCTCTGACATACGCTTCACTCAGCATATGTTTGCAAGAAGTTTTCATCTTTACTATATACTAAAACTGCATGTGGCTCAAGGTACAACACCTGTCCATGGTACAACACCTTCCCCTAATAGTGTACACTACCTTACCTATTCTCATTACTATTTTTTTTTAGTTACTCAAGTGAATAAAGACAATGTACGAGGTGTGGCTATTAAATAACCGAAATGATGCTGCGGCGAGCGTGTCGGGACATTTTGGACAGAACTGTGTCTGGTGATACTTTCCCCACCCTGAGCTCGCTGGACAAGCCAGTGGGTCGCTCAGTTCGACTACCAGTCGTTTGAATTGGTCTACGCAGCAGTGATATGTCAAAAAATAATGTTAAGTGTTCAGATGGAGCAACGGGTTAATCTCAAGTTTCTTGTTAAACTGGGGAAAACTTTTACAAAAGCTTATACAATGTTAAAAGAAGTGTACGGGAATTAATGTTTATCCCGCACACAAGTTTTTTGAATGGTTTAAACAGTTTAAAGAGGGACGTAAAACGACCGAAGACGATCCGCGCCCCGGACGGCCCTCAATGTCAAAAACTGACAAGAACATTGAAAAAATTGGTACATCAATCCGCAAAAGGTCGTCGTCCAAGCATCCGAGGGTTTTCTGAAAAACAGGAATCGACAAAGGATGTGTTCGCCAGATTTTGCATGAATCGTTTAACATGAGCAAAGCTTGCGCAAAAATGGTGCCAAAACTCCTCACTCCCGAGCAAAAGGAATCCAGAATGAACATTTGCGCTGACATTCTAAACAACATTGACACTAATCCAGGCTTGTTAGACACGGTGGTTACTGTGTCTAACGGTGTGATGGATAACGTGTTTTTTTCCTTACGACCCCGAAACAAAGTGCCAATCTATGCATTGGAAGAGCCCGAACTCGCCAAGGCACAAAAGGGCCAGGATGAGCAAATCCAAATTCAAAGCGATGATTATCGTCTTTTTGACATTCGAGGAATTGTTTACGTTCAGTGGGTCCCTGAGGGTCAGACGGTCAATCAGCATTATTACATCGAGGTTCTGACGGCCTCTCGTGAGCGTGTGAGAAGACGAAGACCCGATTTGTGGAAGACCAAATCATGGCAGATTCACCAAGACAATGCACCGGTCCATTCTGCTTTGTCTGCGAAGGCGTTTTTTGCGAAATACGGCATTACTGCGTTCCACCATACTCGCCCGTCCTTGCCCCCTGTGACCTTTTTACTTCCCAGGGTCAAAACGGCGCTGAAGGGAACAATATTAAAGCAAATTTTGCGGTTAAAGCAAAAGCGACGGCGATTCTGAACCAGCTGACAGAATCGGACTTCCAGCATTGCTTTCAACAATATAAAAGTCATATGGAGAGGGTATAGAGATCGCAAAGGGAAGTGAATTGAAGGCGAAAAAGTTGCTACTGTAATTGGTAACGAATAAAAAGTGTTATGACAGCAATTCGATTATTTAATAGCCACACCTCGTATATACCATATACGTGAACAAAATTGTATTCTCCAAATGTGAAGAAAGAGGTTCATTAAGTGAGACAAACGCAGACGTTGCCGTATCGAAATACCCACGCAAATCAGAGCTAACTGCTCCCATTCCAGTCCTTGGTTTACGCGCCGCGGGGGTTCTCATTGAAATAGAGAAGGTACAAAATCACCAACAAATGCGAATCGGCCCATTATCTCATCACTGACCCGCCCTCTGAGTGGGACGTGCCTGTTACGTGTGGAAATTACATGTTATTATTTTATCCTTCACTTAGGTCTTACTTCCTCTCCTTTTTCTTGACTGGTTACTAATTTAAAAATACATACTGTCTATTATATAAGTTTTTGCTAGAAGATTTATCAACACGCGAATATATTTCATTTGGACTAAATTAATTTAAATTCTAGAATATAATTCGATGAAAAAATAAGTAAATTTATTATATTGTCATGTCGAAAACAGACAACTTTTCTTGTGCATTAAAATAAATAAAAATGTGTCTCCTTGTTTACTCCAAACATTTAACTCGATACATTGAGGCCCACGGGAACGTTCATTTTTCCCTCAGGACATATAAACAAGCAAAGCGGATACTTTAAAAAATATCCCACAGATCCCGAAATAAGAGAAGAAAATTCTCTCATCTAAATTGCAAACACGAGGCACAGAATTTTATTTCATGTACTAAAATCAACTCGAATCAAATACAGGTTATTGATGGCGATAGGCAGTTGTTGCACAGTTGCAGACTGTGCAAACACTAAATGTTTTAATGAACATATCTGTATGTGTTTGAATTTTCTCTTTTATTTCCAAATCTGGTTATTTTTAGAGTGCCCGTTTTGAACATACACATATTCTTTTTACGTATTCATATTTTCTGATAAAACAATTACACAGCTACACAAAAAATCATGATCCTGGATATTGACCTTAGTATTCTCATGTATTTTTCGACGCTGAATTCGCATCCAACCTCAAAAAAGTACGTGATGTAAAACCATTAGTTTGCGTAGGTTGGTTATTTTAGATATAACTATTGTGATGACAATACATTTATTCAAAGGGTGAAAATCGAGTAAAATAGGGGTTGAACGGGGTAAGAAATGATAATTTGACAAAATACGCAATTTTTATTCCAAGAATATATTTCTGAGGGTTTTCGAGGTTGCTAATTTCAAATTTCAACATGCCAAAAGCAGGAAACGTACCCCAGAGGTGAAAATCGAGTATAACAGGGGTTGAAGGGGGTGCAAAAATGTTTGTATGACAAAATACACAACTTTTATTACAAAATTATATTTCCTGGGGTTCTGGAGGTTGCTGATTTCAAATTTTAACACGTCCATTTCATTTCAAGTGTGAAATTTGAGCAAAATAGAGGTTGAAAGGGGTGCAAAACGTTAATTAAACAACACACGCAACTTTTACGCCGAAGGTCTGTTTCCAGGGGTTTTGAGGTTGCTGCTTTCAAATCTCAATATGCCAAGAACAGAATATTTTTGCGGACATGAAAATCCTGTACAAAAGAGTGTAAATTTGATAAATTACGCAATGTTTTTTTCTTATAATCCCAGCTGTTGTAATGAACTGAATTTTATTCTAACGTTTCTTGTGATATCTATAATTTCCATCGTCAAACGATATTCTTACTTGTCTTCTATTCACATCGTTCGTCTCTCTTTACGCCAAGTTTGATCTGAAGTGGTGGGAGCAGTATTTTACTGTGATCAACTAACCGACATTCTATGATAGTATTTTGCCCGATTGCGAATTTTTGTTTCTTTGTTGTTTTGTTTTTTATGTTTTTCATATTGTAGTAGTAGTAGTTGTTGTACTTGTTGCCCTTGTGATTGTTGTTGTTGTTGTTGTTGTTGTTGAAATTTTTGTTTTTGTTGTTGCTTCTTTTTTTCATTTTTCTTCGTTATGATCGGACCTGTAATAGCGATATTGGTGTTCTTGGCATATTGAGATTTGAAAGCAGCAACCTCAACGCTCCCTGGAAACAGACTTTCGGCGTAAACGTTGCGTATGTTGTTTAAGTAACGTTTTGCACCCCTTTCAACCTCAATTTTGCTCAACGTTCCCACTTGAAACGTGCTATGGACATGTTAAAATTTGAAATCAGCAACCCCAGGAAATATAATTTTGGAATAAAAGTTGTGTATTTTGTCACAAACATTTTCGCACCCCTCAACCGCTGTTATACTCGATTTTCACCTCTGGGGTACATTTCCTGCTTTTGGCATGTTGAAATTTGAAATCAACAACCTCGAAAACCCCCAGAAATATATTTTTTGGAACAAAAATTGCGTATTTTGTCAAATTTTCATTTCTTACCCCTTTCAACCCCTACTTTTACTCGAGTTTCACCCTTTGAATAAATTTTTTTGTCATGACAATAGTTACATCTAAAATAACCAACAATTTCTGCACGTACTTCTTGTCATCATATATCACGGTTGCTTTTACCCTATTTTAAAGCCCTTTATCACTGTGCCTCAAAATTTTGAGGGTGTATTAACCTTTTTTCAGGTTGGATTCAAATTCAGCATCGAAAAATACATGAGTATACTAAGGTCAATATCCAGGATCATGATTTTTTTTTGTGTAGTTATTGACGTTATGACAAATGTTTCCTTTGACCTTTAATGATGTCAGGGCAATAGAAATCCAATTTTTTTCCGATCGATTCTGTTGGAGGAGACACATTTGAATACAGTAATTAAAAACTGATGTGAGAAAGAAACTATCAGGGGATAACGCAATAATCAACAAAACACACTGAAACGAGTATTTGTCGAACATACATATATTTTTTCGTAAGCAAATTGAATATGTTATTCAAAAATTTCAATAACGTTATTGATTATGTTATATGATATTATCAACGAGTTTTTAAACTTAGCACTGTATTAGGTCTAAAATGTATTTTAATTGACAGCATACTGGATAGGATTGAGTTGATATATCTAATTGAGAGGATATAAATATGTAATGATATATTTAATTGCAGCATTGGTTTTATTAAAAAACTATACTGTATAACTTTTTCAGGCGCACTGAAAGACGAAGCTTTTTTGGAGATTTTTTTTCGATCGCTATGTAATGGATCGAAATGAAATTCTATGTATATCAATGTATACAAAAGTAATTTTTACTTTCATTTAAGTTACAAAATGGTGTCGTAGCTCCAGGTAACATGAAACAAATTTTTTCCGGAGAAGGAAATCACCGTAAGTACACTGTAGCAGTTTTGGTACACCACTTAGAAACAAAAAACATTTTTTTTTCTTAATCTACATTAGTTTTTCCTTGGAAGTACACAGGTTTTTAATTATTTTTTTGAAAATTCACAATTTGACATAATTTTTATTTTTTTTTTCACTTTTTTTTCTTAAAAAATCGACCTTAAATTGTTTATTGCAAATCTAATTATTTATCAATCGCAAAAATCGTGTGTACTTGGATAGATAATCTATACAAGAAGCTACAATTTAAATTTCAAATCTATCGGATAAAAACTGAGTTAGCTACATTGTGCGCCAATTTGAAAAACACAGTTTCGAGAAAAACGCGTTTAAAGTTTGAGAACGTATTTAATCATATAAATAATATGGCTATTGTAGCGTCCTATTAGCTTCCCTAAGATTGAATAACGCCATCTATTTATATTTCCAGAAAGTATCTCATTTGTACCGACGAGAACTACCAACGGAAGTGTAAAAAAATACAGCAGAGCGGCTTTTTCGAACGTTCTGGATCGCTGAGACGTGTTTGGAAAATAAGCTGTATTTTTTTTTAAACTCCCCCCCCCCCCCAATAAAAAACTCTTTTTTAATATAATTCTTAAATAGTTTATAAATCTAAACAGGAAAAAAAATTTGCTGGATAGTATAACTCCTTAACAGAAAGTCTCTTCTTAGTTACTGTTACAAAATACATTATTGTCGTTTTTGAAAGAGGAAACTGACATTGTAGAAATTATTTGTACAGTTCTTTCTTGTTATCAGATGTAATTAGACGACCTTCGCATGCACGTTTTGCCTCATTAATTTTATGACTGAGAGATTTAGAGCCTTCTATCCCTTACGTAATCAGCAACATCAGCAGATCCACGACAACTACATCACAAAGCCTTACCTGTATGTCTTGTGAGATCAAGAATATGACCAGTTATCTACCTAGAAGTACGAAAAATGTTGTTTTTGGTTGGTTCTTAAATTGACAGGGTGTTATAAATAGGAATTACATTAGACACGATAATAAAATCGACTTGTACGTGTACAGACTATTTTACTTTTTGACCCGACACTGTTAGAGGAAATACAAGTCTGAAAATATGTATTACACTGTTTAGTTTTCTAGCATCTTAAATTGCACACCATAAGAGGCTGTAAAGTAGCTATATAAAATGAAATTCAGCATCCTTGTTTTATGGAAGACTTAATTTCTTGCAAATGTGTACATAATACGCGAACAAAGTTGCTATATTTCGCGTATAATATATCCTTTATGGCTTCTCTCTTGGATGTAGCCCAAAACAAAACTCTCTGATTATATAAACCATATGAATTTGTCAAGTAAACTTTCTTACGAATGTCTGAGAATTTAACTTTTTATGTTTAAAATGTTTTAGTTTTGTTCAGGCTTCAATGAAATTCAAAATACGGGGTGATATAGAGCAATGGTTTTTTTATTAAGACGGAGTTTTAACATTTGTTAGTCTAGTTTAATATTCATTAGTAATAGTGTCCGTATATATAAAGTAAATGTAAACTAGAAACGACATATATCGATATAACGCCATAGTTCTGAGGGTCTGGGCGTCAGAATCATCAAACTCACTATGATTTTCAAAACAGATTAGATCATGTAACCTTTTTCATCCCTAAGTGGGTACTGGAACCTTCGGCGCAGAAACAAAAAACTGGACGTTTTCCACGAAACACCGAACTACTATTCTTTTTCTCGACGCGCGTTTCGCCAATTAAATTGACATGTTCAGGAGAAGATTAAAACTAAATTATAACCTACACACTTGTACTATTTATATTTAACTAGCGACCCGTCCCGGCTTCGCACGGTTTACGACATCACATTAGAAACCTCAAAATTATCAGTGTTTCTCTATTATATTATGCATGTATTATACATATAAACCTTCCTCTTGAATCACTCTATCTATTAAGCAAACCGCATCAAAATCCGTTGCGTAGTTTTAAAGATCTAAGCATACATAGGTAGGGACAGACAGCGGGAAGCGACTTTGTTTTATACTATGTTATGATTTGTTGCCACGGTATGGTTGACTGAACCGTAACATCTGTCTTTGTTTATCAGAGCAAACAGTGGTGGTTATCGGAGTGGTGGGTATCGGACCATTGTCTTTATTCATACTGCTGTTACACATAATGATTTCTAAACTTTCAAAAGCATCCAACTGTCTACTGTTTGTTACATTCCTAATTAATTTTAAATTATTTATATCTATCCTATGGTTGTTGTCAAAAGCGTGTTGAGCAATACAAGATTTTTCCGTTCTTCAATATTTCAAATGAACCATATGTTCTTTAAATCTAGTCAAAATATATTTTTTGTTTGCCCAATATACTTTTGATTACAGTCTTTACAACTTATTTCGTATATTCCTGACTTTTCGTTATTGTTAATTTTGTCTATGGCGTTACCCAAAAGCGTCTGTAGTTTATTTTTAGAATTATAAACCAAATTGATATTAATATTTTTAAAAACTTTATCTAGTCCGTGGGTGAATTTAGGTTCATATGGTAACGAAACCAATTTCAAATTGTCAGTATCTCTACGAAAAGTCGTTGAATTGTACAGGGTTCTCTTAAATTTATTCTTCCTTATTAACTTATCTATTAACTGGACTGAGTAACCGTTATTCTTAGCTGTATTCTTAATTAATTTTTTTCTTATGTTCAAACCTCTCTTTACTGAGGGGAAAATTTAACAAACGGTAAATTAGAAAATTAAATCCTTCCCTTTTCATATGTAAATTTTTTGGTACAGAAACGGTTATTTAACTTAGCAACAAAAATTATTTAAATTAATTGCTTTTGTATCAAATACCGCGAACATATCGTCCACATACTTTAACCAGACTAGTGAAATACTCGAATTTATCTTTTTGCTTCTATCTCAAATTTACCTCATAAAAAGATTTACAATGAAAGATGACAAGGAGTTACCCATTGCCGTTACCTCATGTTGTTGAAAGTATTCACCAATTATACTGAAAACAATATTGATTCATACAAATACCAGTAAGCCGAATGTATTCCTTAATAATTTTATCGTCTAAACTATTTAATTCGAGTAATTCCCTGAGGTAGTCCAAAGTTTGCGTGATTGGAACAATGAGCATATATCAAACAAGACCAAAATTTCACATTCTTGCAACTGGATATATTTGATATTGTTAAAGAACTCTAAAGAACGCTAAAGAACTAGAATTTTTAACTGAAAAACTTGTTTGTGCAATAAGCAAGTTTTCGAACTGGTTCGTTAACCATTTTGATAAATTATAAGTTGGGGATCCTATTGGTGAGACAATTGGTCTTACAGATTTTCCTGGTATATGTATTTTTGGTAAATTAATGGTAAATTTAGGTAATATAATTTAGGTATTACTGGATAAGACAGTTGTAATTTTTGTCTCAGTGAAGGAGTAATAAGGTTGTTACATTCTTTTAAAGAACTTCAGTTGTCATTTTTGGCAAAGGATTTTTTTGATAATTTCTTGTAAGGACCACTCTTCATTAATTTGTCGACTCTCTCAAAATAATCACTTTTGTCTAAGATAACAACCTTATTTCCTTATCAGCTTTTAAATAAAAACAATCCTTTTCCCATAATTGTTTGACAACGTTTTTGCCTTCCAAAAAAACGATTCCAAAAATGAAATTGAAATTCCAAACGAACAATCAAATAAATTTGAAATTGCATTTGTTGTCCAATTTTATACATGAATATTTAAATGGGCAACATCTCTTCTTATGGAGTAGAGATTACCGCCAATTAATTTAGCAATTTATATTTTTTGCAACTAATTCAATTACAAGAATGTCCGTTTACGACCCGTTTATACGAAATTCAAACAACATTCGTTTAAACACGTATTCTAAAACGCTTTTAGAAGCATTTATGTTTCACATAAAAGGGAAAATTCGATTGTTTTCGTTCCAATTAAACTCAACATTTCAAGTTTTGACTCCGTGGATTTAACAGTCTCGCATTTCTAAATCCACAAATAAAGTCAAATGACCCTGTAACTGAATTCCCGTAACTTCGTCTGAATGGGACGTGAAATGTTTTTGCTGAGTCCTTAGCACAAACGACAGCAACAAATCTGTGGAACGCGTACAATGTATTTATCTTTGCGTAAAATCGAACTGCATAGAGACAAAGGGTTGGTTATTCCTTATACGAGGTGTGGCTATTAAATTACCGAATCATAACACTTTATTCGTTACCAATTACAGTAGCAACTTCTTCGCCTTCAATGTACTCCACTTGGCGATCTCTACATCGCTCCATACGACTTTTCCATTGTTGAGAGCAGTGCTGGAAGTCCGCTTCTGTCAGCTGGTTCAGAACCTTCGTCGCTTTTGCTTTAACCGCTTCCACACTTTCGAATCTTGTCCCCTTCAGTATCACCGTGTCTAACAAGCCTGGATCAGTGTCAATGTTGCTTAGAATGTCAGCGCAAATGTTCATTCTTGGTTCTTTTTGCTCGGGAGTGAAGAGTTTTTGGCACCATTTTTGCGCCAACTTTGCGCGTGTTGAACGATTCGTGCAAAATATGGCGCAACATTCTTTATCGATTCCTGTTATTTCAGCAAGCCCTCGGATGCTTAGACGACGATATACCATTCAAAAACTTGTGTACGGGATAAACATGCATTCCCGTACACTTCTTTCTAACATTGCATAAGCTTCTGTAAGATTAACAAAAAACTTGAGATTGACCCGTTGCTCCATCTGAACACATAACATTTTTTCTACGCGTCGCCTGTGCATAGACTAATTCAAACGACTGCTACAGACAAACTGAGCGACCCACTGGCTTGTCGCGCTTGCTCAGGTTGGGGAAAGTATCACCAGACACAGTTCTGTTCAAACTTGTCGCGACACGCTCGCAGCGCGCTGGTAGCAGAATCAGTTCGGTTATTTAATAGCCACACCTCGTATTTTAACATTTGAAATAATAGATAATGTAATATATTTAAACAATTCATAGTCATAGTCTCACTGCCGTTTTGTTCAAGGCATCTTAAGCGTATAATAAATTAACATCCATATTTGAATATTCTTGATGTATCATGTTGATTATTTCAGAAAGCACACTGTGCAACTCGATGGACTCGAAGATGTCACAAATTATACTTCCCCATTTTAAAATTCCCTACAGATTTGGAAAATGTAAGCAAATTATACTTTTGCTTAAGAAATAGTAACAGTAACATTAGCACAAACAATTTCATGGCATATTATATTAAAAAAAAAATCAAATATAGATATAGGGAATGCTAATAGAGATCGATGCAGAATTTCATTTATGTTACTTCATTTAGAAACGCCCTGTATATTAAAAATGTTTTACATTGTCATACGTTACAATTTACGCTTTTTGGAAAAGTAAATATTGTAGCACAGTTTGACGATGCGTATCGAAGGAACATTGAATTGGATAATGAAAAAGTTTTTATGATGCGTTCGAACTTGCTTTGAGAGAACATGACATTGTGAGTAGAGCGACCTGTCATCGTGACACAAGGGTGCGCATCCCTTAGTAAGTGCAATAACAGGAAATAGATAGTGTTTTTTCTTCTTTACTTCTTTACTTGGTAAAATCGTTTATTGTTTAATTACAATTTATTTGATCACGTAATTACACAACTTTAGTTTGTCTAATGAATGTTTGCGTGTGCGTCATAATTAACAATCGTATGAATCAAATCAATTCAAGGTCACTATTTTCTTCAGCAGTGACATACATAAGAAAAAATGAAATAGGGGTTTTGACTTTCATCCATCACCCGTCAACCAATCAAAAAATATTAAAATCATTTTATTCATAAATACTCATGAAATGACAATGTATCTTGCACAATATAGCAATAAATTTTTCACAAATAACAGTATGGTTATAACAAATAAGATTAAAAGCATAATTTCATTAAATAATTTATTGTCACTAACTAGATTTTTGCATCTATGATATTGGCAACGCGTTACTTACCAAATACTTTAAACAACTGTTAGACCTGACACTTGAGTGAGGTTACATTGAAAATGTGTTGACAATATTATTTACACAGAGATTCATTATCTATCTTCCATTTTATGTTCCAGTGTTTCTCAAGAATAATCAATCCGTCTTATATAAGCAATTAATCTGTCACAGTAATATGAGCAAGAAGAGTCAAATGTATATTTATATTTAAAGAAACATTTAACAATTACAAAAAAAAACGAGATAAGGAATGGCATTCAATATGATGTTTTTTGAGACAAAATACAACAATTTGCACTAGTTGAGCAAGCTTATAAGTATGAAAATTGAGTGTGTAATTAGGAATAGGTAACCTTTTATTAAAAAGTTAGTTATTTACAGAATATTATAGGAATTAAAAATGTTGTGAATGAATATTTAAATAAAACTTAAATAAATAAGAAACAGGATGTACAGATAAATATGATATTTTTAATAAATATTTAATTAACATTTAAAATTAATATAAAAAAATGGCTTTTAACAACTGCCATCAGACTATTCACTATCCAAATCACTCTCGTCGTCGTTAACGTTAATAATTATTTGAGGTATATTATCTAATATGTGCTCCCTATTGTACCATTATTCAATTACTTTTTTCAGTGTGTTTTACAACACCTAACCACACTTCTGGAGTACACTTCTGTAAAGATTTTTCCCACATAGCAAGCACTTTATCATCACCGTATCCATCTTCACCAATATGTGCGTTATAAAAATTTTTTGCATTTGCCCATATCATTTCAATAGCATTAAATTGGCAATGATATGGAGGCAATCTTAATACCTCATGACCATTTCTTTGTAAACATTCATCTACTTTGTATCTTGTTGGTTTCTGATTTTGTTTTGCAATATTCAAAAGTTGTGTTTTAAACATATCTTTAGTATATGTTATATTTGATTTTTCTAACCATTCAATTATTTGAGGTTTATTCCACGAAGTTGTAGGCTGCCTTTCCACTTGAATAATGTGATAGGAAGCATTATCCATAATGATTAAAGAGGGTTCCTTTAAATTTGGAATCAATTTCTCTTCTAGCCATTTCATAAAAATATCTGCGTTCATATCACCATGATAATCTGCGAGCTTTGATTTTGTGGAATAAATCAATCCGGCATTATCAACGAACCCTTTGTTGCTACCTGCATGAAGTACAATAAATCTTTTGCCTTCGTATCCTTCTGGTTTACGTACACTTTTCTTTGATTCGTCCTGCCATGATTTGGTTTGGTTTCCTTTTGCGAATATCCAAGTTTCATCCAAAAAGACCAACTGTCTAAGAAGTATTAGAATTTCGATTTACCATGTATTTTCTTAAAAACTCACATCTCAACAGCGCTATGTTAGTCTTTTCCATTAACGCTCTTCTGTTATCGTCTTGTTTATATTTAAAACCTATATTTGAAAGCAGTTTGCTTATTGTATTAATATTTGCATCAAGGATACATTTTACTTTGAGTTCCTCCTTCAAAATTCTAAGTGTGACATGTTTTTCTAAAACAGTTAATAGGGTATGAGTAATAGGGGATGCATGCTATTTTTAAAATCGTTTATTCCTTACTTTCAGCATACATGTTGTATATAACGTTGCGAACCTCCACTTTGTGGCCTTCAGGTAAATCATCTGTCTTTGATTTTAATCGAGGCTTGTATTTTATGTTGGTTGAAGCTTCAAGTATTTTAGGAGATGTTTTGATACTGCAAACCGTACGCAAACTAATGCCCAAAGCATCTGCAACACGCTGAAAAAAGTTTGCAAATTGAGAAATTGCATATGATAAGATGAGTATGTTCTAATTTACCTGCTGAACTGCATTAACAGAAATTAAAGGACCCAAGTTCTCTTTTTCAGCCATGAAATAATTAAGCAATTTCGCAACAATCTCTCTTGCTTGCGAATTTAAGCGTTTTCCAGGCATTTTGAGGTTAGTTCTTATAAGAACCGATTGTATATTCACTCTTAGTTGTAAGTCTTTGAACAAGAAGAACGATAAAAGAGAACAATTAGACCGTGTCAATAACGATGGAATTTGTCTAATAACTCCACAAATAAAGTAAAAGATAATGAAAAAAGCAAAAACACGATAACGCCACTGAATTCAAATGTCAGAGAGCCGTTGACTATCACTACGACAGCTTCCATATCGTCGTCTCTTTTTAATTCTGCTTGAATTTATCGGTCGTATGTCTCAGCCACTCTCAGCGGTTCGAAAACATACGTACCTACATAACTTGCTTATTATAATGCATGAAGCAACCCAACATAGGTCGTAGCTAATTTCATACACACGCAAACATTCATCAGACAAAGTATATCAACTTAAAATCACACTCAAAATATCGCTACTAAATATCGCGGTCTAAATATCACCCGGTATATCACTTTGATCTTCACTGGACTACGTTCCAATTCAAAACTGCCTTTGGGTTCTCGCTGTCGTGCTTATATACACCATTGGAAGCCTCTCGAACAATCTGCTAGCCTCTTTCGAGAATCTCTACATTGTTCCCGCCCATTCTAGCATTTTCTCGGACATCTTGCCGGCCTCAAACATTTTGATTGTAACAATCACGTACAGGCAACCAACATATAAAACAATATGAAGAACGGAAGAGTCAAGAGAAGAACGGAACAAAACTTATACAATTCGTAAATATACTGAATACCGTCTAACGCATTACTGTTAACATTTTTTTTTACTACATAACATTTTTAACAAATTGTTTTTTCACTATTAGCTACAGAAAAAAACCATGAACAGAATAAAAACACGTGTCCAATAAAAACTGTTTTAATTTACTCTTGAAAGAGACTACTGATTTGACATTTTTAATATCAACTGGGGGGATTGTTAAAGACCTTTAATCCATATCTGTTTGGATATTTATAAAAAGGCCATTACCATAATTCTACGTGGTGCGCAAAAATTATTCTTATATCTGGTGTTATAATTTTCGATATTTTCATGTTTAAAAAAGTTGTCTTTATGATTAAAAACATATACACTTAGCCCAAATAAATATAAAGATGGTAAGGTTGAAATCTTAAATTTATTAAACAAATGTTTACAACCATATGTATTTGGCACTCCTGCCATACATCGTAAAATTCTTTTTTGAGCAATGAATACACTCTTCCAACTAGAAGATAGCCCCCAAAAGCACAATCCGTATCTAATATGACTTTCTGCCTGTGCATGATAAAACATTATCAACTGCGTATCTATCAATACCGTGCGAAGGTTCCTAAACATATAATTTTGTGGATTCAATCTTGAAACAACATATTCCCTGTGAGTTTTCCAAGTCATATTTCTACGAGCCCTAACAAATATATGTTCGGACAGACGCATTTTAAAAAAAATTTTTCACTGCCATGCAAAAATTTACAACCACGCTTTAAAAACCTAAAATGTATAAAATTACATGCATTTGCAAGATAATGTTATGCTGAAAATTATTATTAAATCAGCAAAATTATTATTATCTGGGATTTGTTATGAATTTATGGCCAAAAATATAAAAATCTGCTAGAAATGCTGACAACTAAATGTTCGGAAAATCGAGAAACCTGCCCTAAAAAAATAAATAAAAACTTTTTTTGTTGTAATATTCGTTATTTTTAAATAAAAATGGGCCGTGGACATGTGACTAATCAAAAATTGCGGCAGCTCATTGTAAAAAAAATACTGCAGTGGAATAAAAATCCACGAAATTGCAGAAGAATTGTGCTATACGTCTATTGTTGGGGATATATTAAAGCATTACCGCGAGACTGGAAATTTGGATGTAAAAGTTAAAAAGTCCTGGAAGACCCAGACTTGTTACTGAAAGGAACCAAAGGTTGTTGGTGAAAATTTTCAAAAAAAGTCGACGGAACACCTTAAGGGATATAACAGCGCAATGGAACTCTGAAACAGGAGAAATGCTATCCCCCGAATGTTGCAGAAAATACATTCATCAGTCAGGGCTCAGTTTTTATAAGGTATTACTATTTTATTTTTCAAATTTTTAATTTTTCAATTTTCGAAAATGGTCGTAGGCTAAAGAAAAGTCTTTATTAACTGAGACGCAAAAAAATCGACGTAACTGGGCCAAATCGAAGGTATCCTGGACTATAGAAGACTGGTCAAAACTGAAAAAAATTTTCATTGACGAGTCCAAATTTGATGTTTGCGTAGGCGATCATAGAAAAAGAGTAATAAGAACAAAAGTGAAGCCTTTCATAAGGACTGTCTTAAACGAACCATAAAATTCCCGAAAGGTGCCATGATTTGGGGATGTACGTCCGCTAAAAGTTGGGGACAGTATGAGGTCATAGAGGGTACCGTCAACGCTGACAAATATATGCAAATACTTACGAATAGCTTATTACCGACTGTTCAGGATATGTACCCAGACAATAATTTCATATTCCAACAAGACGGCGCAGCTGCAAAAAAGACGAAAAAGTGGTTCGAAGAACAGCATATTAAAGTCCTATCATGGCCATCAAACAGTCCCGACCTAAATGCCATTGAAACACTGTGACATAAGATAAAAAGAGTTTTGAGAGATAATCCTCGAAGAACGGTATCTACTTTAAAGGAAAAAATCGGCGAAATTTAGGACACCTTTTCACCAGAACTCTGTCGAGGCTTGGTTGAAACAATGCCCGCAAGAATTCGGGCCGTAATTCAGGCAAAGGGTGACCTAACGCCTTATTAATACTTAAAATAGTTTTCCCAACATTTAGTTGCCAGTTGTTTTGTTACATTTTATTTGCTTTGTTAAGTTGTGACATTGTTAATGTGGTTTTTTGATAACATTAATTAAAATATACTTTTAAATTCTTTAAGTTCTTATGTACTGTTAGCTGCATTAGTCAATTTTTGCTTCATTATACATAAAAACAGTCTAATACGCGAAAAATGCGTTGTCCGAACATATAGTTGTTAGAGCTCGCATATACGTATACCTAAAAACTTAACACTATTGTCAGATGTTAATTTATTCCCATTAATTTGTAAATTTAATTTTAAATGCTTTTTCTGTGGATTATGAAATCTTAAATACGACTTTTTTTCCCTCATTAAGAAATAAATCTGTTGATATAATTTCTAGTGCATCGATGTAGAGCAAAAGCAGTGTAAGGCCTAGAATAGATCCATGTGGCACTCCAAATTAGTCTCCTCTCGCCTAATGCCGACGGCATCAACATTATAACAAGAAAATACTCGCGGAATTTTCTATTTCGTAGTAACATGTAGCTGTATCCTTGTAGCTTACATTAACTTACTTTATAGATAAGTGATTATATTTTCTAGTTTATAGTACGTGAAGTATGCTTTTAGTGTCGTCGCAAATTTTCGCGGAGTATTTTGTTATTGGTCGAAAATGTCTGTGAACTAAAGGGAATGCAACGGCTGTCTAAGTGGCTGCTAGTAAAAGGACGTCTAAAGACATTCCGAAACTTAGGATATGTGCCAGTTTGTATGGAGACAAGAATATGTCGCGACGCTCCCGTAGCGGCTGCTCTAAGCGAACTCGCAAATTACTTTCTTCGTTGCATACCTTGAGGGAATGTAGTAGAACAAAAAACAAGTCTTTCGCTCTTTCGCGCTCCAACTTACTACACATATTAAATTCTCTCAATAGTGCCCTCAAACGAATAAGGTTCGACCTAACGAAATTACTGACGTCATAACCATTTCATAAGTTATAACTAAGGAGGAACTAAAAATAATGTTGGAAATTGAAAAACAAAAAATGAATTTTACTTCCGTAAAATTAAAAATTGCATTAATATATTGCAGTTCACTAACATAATATCTTTATACAGCGTGGAACAGCCAAATGGAATAAATTCAGTAGCTCCATTATTATGCATTTTTTTTAAATTCTGAGACACGTCAATTTCTAATTCTAAAATGACATCTTGCGACGTAAAAATGTCATTCCTAAATTCAACCACCTTCAGGTGACAGCTACAACCCCCAAATTTTCAAATTGGAAGTAGGGGCTTGTGATACTTCGTTTGAAAGGTCTTTTCATTCTCTATTCAAAACTGCTATGGTTTTAAATTGTATTGCAGAAATTAACAAGAAAAAAGGATAAGTCTCTCCAGCGTAGGTAATTCTTTACATTAAAATAAAACTTTTATAAGTAACACTATTTGTCAATTTTAAGTTCTGAAATGTTAATAATAACAAAAAATAAATGTATGTAATTGCCGACATTCCCTGCTATAAGATAAAAACTTACCAATAAATACATACAATTTTTTGCTTGACAATCGAACGATAAAAACGAGCAAGCAGCAAAAAACCAAACCTGAAATTTAAGAAGTTGGCCATTATCAGCTTTAGTGAAATTACCTAGAAACGTGCTTGTCATTGTAACAGTAGTTAACAACCAGTGTTACCAGTATTAAACTTTTTGTTTTAGTTTTCGTGTTGCAATTCAGAGAGATGGTTTACCTAAGAGAAATGCATAAGATAACGATTCTGCAGATAATTGGTTACGGAGACAGAACACGAACGCAGGCCGAGTTGCCGCCGATATCTCAAGGTACCGTAAGTAAAATAGAGAAGCAGTTTCGGGAACGTGGCAGCTAAAGAAAAATCCTCCCAAAAAACTCAGTGATAATCAGAAATTGGATGTAATGCTTATGCTTGAAGAAAATCCACATATGTACGTCGAGTCTTCAAACAGCTTCAGCATTAAATATTAGCCATTCGTCGATTCTCCGCGTATTGACAGAAAATCAGATGCACCCATAGAAGCTGATACCAACTAATGAGCTCGCGGAAGACGATTTTAATAGACGAATTCTCTTTTGTGAACAAGTGATGCAAATGATAGATGACAATACTTCACAAATAGAAAATGTTTTATTTTCGGATGAATCTACATGTACACTTCACGGCCATGTTAATCGCCAAAACTGTCGTTATTGGTCGAGAGAAAATCCTCACATAATAAGGGAACTACACACGCAAAACCCTGACAAAGTTAATGTTTGGGCAGGAATAATTGGAGAAAATAGCATTGGTCCCTTCTTCATTGACGGCAATTTGAATGGAGAAACTTATTTAGCGCTGCTCCAAAATAATGTTGTATCGATGATGGCAAACTTGTATGCAGCTGAAGGAAACAAACACCAGCAGGATGGTGCACCAGCATATTACGAAGTCAATGTCCGGCAATATCTCCACACAATCTTTCCAAATTGCTGGATAGGAAGAAGTGGTTCTGTAGAATGGCCTGCACGATCACTTGATCTCACGCCGTCAGACTTCTTCCTATGGGGATATGTAAAAAGTATGGTCTACAAAACCAAACCCGAAGATTTAGCTAACTTAAGAAGAATAATAACACTTGCAATTAGGTGGATTACCCCGCAGATGTTAACTAACGTTAGAAGACATTTCTATTTACGTCTAGGATGCTGTCAAGATGCTGGAGGAATGCATTTTGAACATCTGCTGCATAACATTTTTACGCCGTAAGATGTCATTTTAGAATTAGAAATTGACGTGTCTCAGGATTTTCTTAAAATATGCATAATAATGAAACTTTTGAATTAATTCCATTTGGCTGTTCCACACTGTATACGAGGTGTGTAAATTAAGTAATGAGACTGGCAACGTAGCGCCTGGTGTAGCAACACTGCGGAGATGGGACTTGGAAGGGCGATAAGTTAGGATTCCTTCAGTAAGGCACGTTCAGTACAAGTCTGAACTTGTTAGAGTCATTTATTTGGTCTTTGTGACTGTTTTCGTAAACTGTTTTTTCTAATGCATTTTAAAAAATAAGTGACAATCATTTTGAACAACGGTGTGCTACCAGGTTTTGCTGCAGACTTGGACACAGCGCAAAGGATACTTTTGCAAAACTTCAACACGCCTACGGAGATAGTTTTTTTTTCAAGTGCCCAGTTTTTCGATGGTTTAAGACATTCTCAGAAGGAAGAGAGTCGATTGAAGATGAACCACGCAGCGGAGGACTTTCATCTTCGAGAAGCGATGAAAATGTCGATAGAATACGGGATCTTGTGCCTTCAGATCGTCGGTTGACGACAAGAATGATCGGAGAAGATTGATAAGAAAATCTGCGCAAAAATGGTTCCAAAAAACCTTTTGCAGGAACAAAATGACGTCAGGAGAGAAAGATGTCTTGACTTTTTGGATTGAAATCTTTCGATTGAAAATGAGCCTCATTTTATGGAACGTGTCATTACTGGTGATGAGACTTGGGTGTTGAGTACGACCCGGAAACCAAGCGCCAGAGCATGAAATGGCACACTTCAAACTTTCCAAGACCCAAAAAAGCAAGAATGAGCAAGTCGAAGATCAAATACATGTTGATTTGCTTTTTTTGATAGCCAGGAATTGGCCACAAAGAGTTTGTGTCTCCAGGCCAAACAGTAAATCAATACTTTTACAGAGAGATTCTTGAAAGATTTCGAAAAAGGGTCATGCGTGTGAGACCAAACATCAAGAACAACTGGATGTTGCATCACGACAATGCGCGTTGTCAGACAGCCACTTCAGTAAACGAGTTTTTAGCGAGTAAAAACATTCCTGTGGCTTTCAATAACATTTTTCAGTCTATTCACAAATGGTAACGACTGTGCAATTTTTGCAAATATCCACACAAAATCAGATAATATGTAAATGCATTACACGAACTCTAAAATAAATACTTACACGGTGCAAAATACGTATGTACACACTTTTACTAGTAACTCACTCACGACACATAAAATTATTTTAAACGGAACGCTCACCACAGTATATGAATATTTTGAATATAGGCTTCCCTCGATTCCGCCACGGCAGAGCCCCAGCGCGTGTTATCAGGCACGGTCAGTGGCGTACGGGGCAAAAAATACACGCGTACATAATTTACAAGACTCTTAAAAAATACGGTTTCTCTCCACATTCCATCTCCACATCCACATCTCCACAATTAATCTTCATTTCTCCACATCTCCACAATCTCCACATTCCATATCGAAAATTGTTAATTAAAAGCGTCGTTGTAACCCACATTATTTTTTCAATTACCTCGTAGTAAAATAGACGCAAAAAAACCGGCAATATTATCATAGCCGGTAAACGTATTAAAGTGCATTTTGAATACAAAGGAATGGATCGCGCATCTGCGGCCGTCAATAAAAAGTGCATCTGACTCGCCTCGCGGCCATATATCTGCACTCTATGTCGCTGACGAATAAAACCGTGTATGCAAATAGCCCGTTATTGTAATTAGCCAAACCTGTGGCCATGTAAATGGTAATGGTAGGCGAGTCAAGCAATTAAACAACTAACGGAACGAGAACCTCTCCATTCCGGAGCCTCGTTTCGCTCGTCGGGAGATTTTAGCGAAAACCAACGCGCGCGCTCAACTAAAAGGAACGAACGCTTTTAGCGCTTCGCATTTTCATAATTTCCCGTCATAGGTTAACGCCAGCGGCCACTGAGAGCTGCAAATGATTATGTAGGTACGATCAGCATTTGCTGAAAACCACCACGTTATCTGTTGCTCTCTGTCTACCACTGTCTATTTTATTCAGTTTGTGCAAGTGTAATTAGATTACACAGCCCCACAAAATAAAAAAAATGGAACTGCTATCGAGACAACTGTATCCCTATATAATTTTCGACGCTAAATCTGAATCTGAAGTCAAAAAAAAATCGTACACCTCCAAAATCAACACCTAAAAAAACACTCCTAAACAGGGTAACAATGACTTAACGCTTCACGAATAGTTTTAAATCTCAAGAAACACTACGTGAAAGCACTTGATAAAGAAGGCGAATGCTTGAATTCGAAATCTTCGAATACTTGAAGCTAAAATTTCCTGATATTTCTGACGCAAAATTAAATGCGGGAATTTTCGATGGACCGCAGATTCGAAAAGTTATGAAAGATGATATTTTCATACCTAACTAAACTGATTCAAGTTGAGAAAAATGCGTGGCTAAGGTTCAAAGAAGTAGCACATGATTCTCTGGGAAATAAAAGAGATAAAAACCATAAAAAAATTGTTGCAGAAGTGGTTAAAAATTTTAAATATTTAGGGTGCAATATGAGCTTGAAACTTCATTTTCTCTCGATTCCAATCCTGATCATTTCCCAGAAAATTAAGGCGACTACAGTGATGAGTAGAGTGAACGCTTTCACCAAGATATATCAGAAATGAAAAAATGTACCAAGGAAGATGGGGACGAATGCATGATGGCAGATTTCTGTTGGTTCTTCTGAGAGAGACGTCTGAAAAGTATAAACGACAGTCGGTCCGAAGATCATTCGACAACAAATCCAAAAGGTATTACAAAAAGAAGAAATAAATTTAATTGAATTAAGACTACGGGTAAATTTTTGCTACTTCATAATATGGGTATTTTTCCAAGTACCTTGTCAAAGATTCTTCTTAAATAAGAAAATGCATATGTTTTGAGCTTTTCTAAAAGATACTGCAACTATTTTTTGAATTTCTTGTTATGTGAGGAGTAATTTTCATCCTCTCATGGGGATGTCACTGAATGACTTTGATACAATGCAAGTATTCACCTCCAAACTGCAGTGCTGCATATCTTTAGCCAATTTTAGCACGATGACAAAGTTTTTTCCCCGATTTTACTTGTAATTTAAATTTAAGGGTGGTTTCCGCCACTATATGGGGGTAGATTTTTTAGTATCGCATCGGAACTAACGCAGTTACTCACTTTCCAAAAAAAACTGCATTGTAAGCTTTTTTTGCAATCACTGCATTTTTTAGTTTCCTGTTGTATGAGGGTAGTTTTCACCCACTCATGGGGGTGATTATCAATGGAAAGTAGTGTTAACTCTGTATTTCTGCGTTATATACTTGAATCTTTATATTTAATTAGAATTATTGAGATTTAAGACTATTCATGAAGCGTTGAGTCATCTTTACCCTTTTAGGAAGTGTTTTTTTCTACATTATTCTACATTGCCGACACTGACGCGCTTGACATTTGGCATACATGGGGTGTCTAACCTCGGCTGTAAGAAATGGATCGTTTTAGGCTTGAACAACGTTGGGAAATATTAAAAAATTATTTCCAAAGTGAATGCTGTGTTCCAGAAACAGTGAGAAAATTGAGAACAATTTTTGGTCGAAATGAAACTCCATCAGCGCCTGGTGTAAATAAGTTCTGAAAAACGCGCACACCTGAAAAAAATGCTGCTGTTGCCCAAAGTCTGCGTGAAAACCCAAGAACCTCAACTCGTCACAGAGCACAACAGCTTAATGTCAGTCGCACTTCTCTGAGGAGAATATTGCCTAAAGACCTCGGATTATTTGCTTACAAGTTGCAACTTACTCAAGAGGTAAAGGAAAATGACCATCCACTTCGTTATCGCTTCTCCGTGTGAGCTTTAAATGTTTGAAAATTATTCCGATTTCAATCGAGAAATCATTTTTTTGGACGAAGCTCATTTTCATTTTGGAGGCCATGTTAATAAACAGAATTGTAGGATTTAGGGTTCCGAAAATCCACACGTAGCCATAAAGAAGCCAATGCATCCTGCAATAGTGACTGTTTGGTGTGGGTTTTGGAGTGGTAGCATCATTAGTCCGTACTTCTTTCAGAATGAAGATGGTAACAGCATTACAGTAGATGGAATGCGTTACATATACATGTTAACCGATTTTTTTGCGACCGCGATTGGACGATTTGGACTTGGACGAGCTTTGGTTCCAGCAGGATGGAGCAACGTGTCACACAAGCCGTAAAACAATCGATCATGTGCACACTTAATTCGGTAACCGTGTTATCAGCCGTTTTGGAGACATTAATTAGTCATCAGGCTGCTGCGATTTAACACCGTTGGACTATTTTTTATGGGGACATGCTAAGGACCGTTGTTACTCCACCGATCCACAAACAATTGACGCACTGGAGGAAAACATCATTCGAGTTATTCGTGCAATAGAGCCACGAATAAATAATCGAAATTGTACTGCAAAATTGGGTGAAAAAATTAACTACTGCCAAGCCAGACGCGGCGGCCATTTAACTGAAATTGTTTTTCATAAATAATGGGAAGGCATACTTTCTTGAATAAAGCAACAATCATTTGAAAATATTAAACGATGTAGTTTTAATAGCAATTTTAAACAGAAACCATCTGATGGCCCACCCTATAGTAGCCGCAATCTATTAATAGCGCCATTCCACAGGCTTCCCTGTTAAGACCTTCACCTAAGGCCTACAACTTTCTAATTTAACTTTCTTGTGTAGGACTTGAAGCTAAAGTTTGCAAACTTTTGCGAATTTTTCTGGTTATGTTCGCCATTAAAACTCGAGTAGCAAAAAACGCTATCTTTCTTAGAATTCTGTTCTCTATACGACCATATTGTTTGTTTGCTGATAACAATTGGTGACCGATTTACATGGGGGCTTTCGCTCGTTGATTGGACTTATAAGCCTATTAGCTGAGGTCCAAATTTTCACAAAGCAGTAATTTCTACAAGCCCCAATACTCTTAATGAATAATTTGTTTGCGTCCCATTGGACAAACAGTTGATTTGTACGATTACAATTTTCGAAACCAGCCACTTTGCATTTCGAGGATGTAATTTCAGGTCGACGAGAAGGACCGGATGTAATTCGACGAGAATAATTTTTCTGACGTTTTATTCCCCCGCTTTGCAGTTTCCTTTATCTTCGCAGGACCTTCCGAGTCAGGCTATCGCACGGAATAGGAAGTCGTCGCTTGTCGGGGAACTCTTGCATCCCGCGTCAAATGAATTTACCTGTCTGCCGAAATTACAGAACTGTTTCCTCTCTAAATGCTAATAATCTGCGGCATTTTGCATAATTTAGATTTGCATAAAACGCATTTAAATAAAGATTAAATTATTTATGGACTATGCGAATTGTTCGCAGTTACACATAATATATGGACGTATGAGTGTATTCCACTGGAATATGTAATGCTTTCACTAATTACACTGGCACACAAAAAAAAGAAAAGTGGTCATTACTTTTGACCAGACCCATCTAGGGTTATGTATTTCGATGCGCTGAATCCGAATTTGAGGGCAGTTTAACCCTTACACCCTCAAAATTTTGAGTAAATTGCAAAAAACCGCTAAAAATCGCTAAAAACAGCAAAAAAATGCAGTTATGCAAGCGAGAAATTTCTTTACGAACTAGATCAAGTATGTTTATTATGTATTTCGATGCGCTGAATCCGAATCTGATGTTGATATAGTTCGTCAACCCTCCAAATTTAGAATAAATTGCAAGAAACCGCTGAAAATCGCTAAAAATCGTGAAAATTGAAGTTATGAAAACGAAAAAATTTTTTTCGAATTGGATCATGTATGTTTTTTTGTGTATTTTGATGCGCTGAATCCAAATCACAAGATGATTTAGCTGATAGACCCTCCAAAATTAGAGTAAATTGCGAATAACCGTTGAAAATTGCTAAAAAATCGTGAAAAATTGCAATTATGCAAACGAAAAAAAATTTCTTAAACTAAATCAAGTATTTTTCTTATGTATTTTGATTCGCTGAATTCAAATCCGAAGTCGGTTTGTTGTTGCCAACTTTAAATGAATTGCGAAAAAACGTTAAAAATGGCAAAAAATCGTAAAAAACAGTCATGAAGTAGTAGATAATATCAAAAAAATAGTATTGTTCTTACTCACAGTAATAAACAAACCATGATTCCTTTCAAATTATACTATAATATCTATAGATTGTAATTAGAATTAAAAAAAAACGACCTTCCTTGATTTTACACTGTTCTTCGCTTGTATCGAACTCTTTTTTCTTCGAATGTTCTATGCAATAGGTTTCTCTTTCGTTTTCTATTTTCTCTCGTAATTTATCTCTTTAAAGTCCAGCAAAAATCGGCCATCATGTTGACATTCCATATTCCTTGATACCAATTCTCCATTTCACTTATGTCTTGATGAAATCGTTCTCCTTATTCTTCACTGTAGGCGATACAAGCGAAGAACAGTGTAAAATCAAGGAAGGTCGTTTTTTTTAATTTAAATTACAATCTATTGATGTTATAGTATAATTTGAAAGGAATCATGGTTTGTTTATTACTGTGAGTAAGAACAATAGTATTATTTGATAGTATCTACTACTTCATGACTATTTTTTACGATTTTGGCTATTTTTAAAGTTTTTTCGCAATTTATTTAAAGTTGGAGGGTGTACAAGCCAAACCGACTTCGGATTTGAATTCAGCACACCAAAATACATAAGAAAAATACTTGATTTAGTTTAACATTTTTTTTTTTCGTTTGCATAATTGCAATTTTTCACGATTTCTTAGCAATTTTCAGCGGTTATTCGCAATTTACTCTAACTTTGAAGGGTCTACCAGCTAAATCAACTTGTGATTTGGATTCAGCGCATCAAAATACACAAAAAACATACTAGATGTAGTTCGAAAAAAAATTTTTCGTTTTCATAACGTTTTCATAAATTTTTCACGGTTTTTAGCGGTTTTTTTGCAATTTACTCTAAATTTGGAGGCTTGACAAGCTAACTCAACTTCAGATTCGGATTCAGCGCATCGAAATACATAATAAACATACTTGATCTAGTTCGTAAAAAAAATGTATCGCTTGCATAACTGCATTTTTTTGCCATTTTTAGCGATTTTTAGCGTTTTTTTTTGCAATTTAAAAATTTTGAGGGTGTACGGGTTAAACCGACCTCAAATTCGGATTCAGTGCATCGAAATACATAACCCTAGATGGGTCTGGTCAAAAGTAATGACCACTTTTTTTTTGTGTGTGCCGGTGTTATTTTATAAACTGCTGTGGTGCGCATAATATAGATTTTCAATTCAACAAGAATGTACTGGGGCTTTCTCGCTTTTCGGGGGAAAATCGGGAAAAATTTCAAAAACCTTTTTTTTTAATGAAATCGATGCGTTATACATTCAAATTTATTGTCCTGAAATTTTAAAGTGATCCGTGTATTAGATTTCGAGTTACAGCCGGATTAGTGACGACGGTCCCGGCGCTTGAAAAGAGTCACGCAGGGAAAATGGAGGTGGACAGTGTAAAGGAAGTGTTTCAACGATACGAAGAAAAGCATAATGTAAAATATGCTCAGTATATTGGCAACGGGGACAATAAGACCTCCAAGGCGACTTTGGATTTGGACCCGTACAACAACGATCCGAAAATAATGAAAAGGAACGCGTCGGTCACGTGGAGAAAAACGCATGGGAACGTAATGCGAAGAAAACAAACAAGGGACTCGGGGGAAGAGGTACAGGAACACTGACCATCAAGCTAATAGGCAAATTGACAACTTATTACGGCCTGTTACTTTTTATCCGTATTCGGCGAAATACGGATTCAGTGGAAAAAATGCGTGACGCTATCTGACGTGAAGCCAAAATGAGGTCTACAAGACAGAGGAGGGTGTCCTGTACGGGCCCCGAATTGATGACGAACTGTAAGTAAAAAAAAAATATAATTATATGACAAAAAAACGTAAAAAAAAACCTCAGACGCATTTTTTCTCAAAACAACGTTTTTGAAACTGGAATGAGATTTTTTCTCGGACACTAATTAACCGATTTTAATGATTTTTCTTTTAAAATGTTCACAAATGATGCCATTAGTGATTAACATAGGATTTTTTTGATATTGCAAAAATTCCATTTTTGATAACAATTTAAAGGTAGAAATTTAAGGTGAAAATCGAACTTTTTTTCAAAGTTGCACCAAATCGCGTAAAATTTGAATTTCAAAAAAACCCCTATGATAAACACTAACAACAACCCTGTATTTTATAAAAATGTTTCATTTTTCGATTTCAGATGAATAGCGTCGTAGAAAATTCTCATTTACATGAGAACAATTGGAACAAGGATCGACGGCCGCCATTTTGGTTTAAAAAATAAATAAAAAACTAAATGTAACCTACATACCTGTATCTTTTTAATTAAAAAAAATTGTCTCAATCCGTTTTATACTTTCCTCAAAAAAAATTCCCAAAAAAAAACCTTTTTTTTCCAGCGAAAAAAGCGGGAAAGCCCCTTACGAGGACTAGGGAGGGTTGAAAATTCGAAAAAATCGATTTTCGGTTTTTTACATATTCCGATACTGTGATCCTTTGGGAATAACTTCGCGTTTGTTTTTTTGAGAAATTCTCAAAATTGAGGTCAAGAGAGCGTAACACGTAGTGTGGCGCGCGGTCGGTCCCGACCGAACGGTCAGAGCATTATTCTAATTTCTAGGGTTCTCTATGCAATGTAGAGAGTAGAATTAAGTTTTAATTTGTAACGACACACTAAAGACGACCTAATAATAAAGTCGAAACGTTTCTGTTTCCGTACGACTGTTCTAACACAAATATTGTACCGAAACTTTGAATGCGATTTTCTCGAAACTACATTTTTTTGATGATGTTACCACGATATCTCGAGAACCGCGAAAGATATCAACTTGAAATTTATACAGGAGTTGTAAAACACTATGACGTATGAACTATACCTAAAATCAGATTGAAAAAAAATATTGCTACAATTTTATAATAACGAATAACTCGAATTTTTTCCAAATTTTTTGTTTTCTGGACGCCATTTTGTTAATTTTATTTTTGTTTTTAATTTGTTAGGTATGATCAATAGAGGGAAGCCTAAGGAGAAGAAATATTTTTAGAATTTGTCAAAACCTTTATCCGTTTGACTAGAATCGTGGTAAAACCGTGGATTCGACAGTTCTCCTTATTACATTGGGACGCCGATATTATTGTTCTGGGAACGACTTTCAATGAATTTTTCTCATTTTATAATGTTATAATTAATACCCTTAACAATAAAAAAGTTTTATATTCATTCGCGGCCTTGTTATAAACCATTAAACGCGAGCTAATTTTTGCATTTTCAACCCTCGCTAGTCCCCTTAATGAAAACTTAGACATGTTAAAACTCACATATCATATCCATATGTATTTTCAACTAAAATCTGGAAAACATTCGAGAATATTAGTCCCAGTTCGCCGCTGCAATTCCGAGAAAATCAGCAATGTCAGCATACGAGGAGTGTTAATTAAGTAAGGAGACAATGAGTAATGAGTACAAGCTCGAACTTGTTAGTCATTTGCTTGTTCTTTTTAACTGTTTTCGTAAACCGGTTTTTTTCTAGTGTATTTTAAAAATGAGTGACATTAATTTTGAAAAACAGATACTATTGCAAGACTTCAACACGTCGACGGAGACAGTGTTTTTTCAGGACCCCAGGTTTTTCGGTGGCTTAAGGCATTCTCAGAAGGAAGAGAGTCGATTGAAGATGAACCATGCAGCGGAAGGCCTTCATCTTCAAGAACCGATGAAAATGTCGATAGAATACGGGATGTTGTGCGTTCAGATCGTGGTTTGACTACAACTTTTCGAAACAAAAGGACATCAGGAGAGAAAGGTTTTTTTGGAATCGATTGAAAATGATCCACATTTTATGGAACGCGTCATTACTGATGATGAAACGTGATGAAATGTGAGTACGAACCGGAAACCAAGCGCCAAAGCATGGAATGGCACATTTCAAGCTCTCCAAGACCCCAAAAAGCAAGAATGCGCAAGTCGAAGACAAATTGATGCTGATTTGCTTTTTGATAGCCAGGGAATTGCCCACCAAGAATTTGTGCCTCCAGGCTAAACAGTAATTTAACACTTTTATTACAGAGAGGTTCTTGAAAAACTTCGAAAAAGGGGCATTGTCCCACAGCCGTTTCAGTAAACGAGTTTTTTTGCAAGTAAAAACATTGTTGTGGCTTTTCAGCCTCCTTATTCGCCTGATTTGAGTCTTTGTTACTTTTCTCTCTTCCCGAGATTTAAAAATCACCTCAAGGGACATCATTCTGGGACCATAGAAAACATTCAAATGGCTGTAACCGACCAGCTGAAGACTATTCCAGTACATGAGTTCCAGCACTGCTAGGAAGAATAGAAGAACCGTCTCCAGCGTTGTGTGGCTTCCAAGGAAGTTATTTTGAAGGAGACAATACTGAATTATAATAAAATCAGTCTCATTACTTAATTTACACACCTCGTATGTATATACTATGTAGAAAGGATGCGGCTACTCATTGATACACCCCTTGTGATTTACATCATTATTTTCAACATGAACATAAATTAGCAAGTTTTCATTTTTTAATATACCGTTTATTAAGCTTCCTTCGTAGCAAAGAGAGGTTTTAACGTGAGAAAAAATAATTAAGAATATAGCTTTAGAAAACGGTTATCCAGAAAAACTAACAGAAAAGTGGATAAGAAAACATACATTTAAAAAAATCTGTACAACTCTACTACTTTTCAGAGGAAACATATGCATAGCATTCTATTCTGTTAAGAAAACAACACGAACTTTTTTAGTTGCCCGATGTAATGAAAATTTTTTACGTTTACTGTGTTTTGCCGCAGAGCCTTTGTCTCTTTCGAGTTTTTAGATCTAATGCACGGTTTCAGTATCATTTTAGACCGTAATTACGGATTTTATTAACCATTTATTTAATCTATATAATATGTCTTGGGAAAATTTGTATAAGCAAATATCATATCCTGAACTTCAGAAGGGCGAGGTTTTATTATACCAATACGCTTGAGTTTGTTGCCTAAATTCTCGTATATTGCTTTATTGGCGATATATCGACGACATTTTGGCCATCCGGGTGTTCAATATATTGTTATTTTATGGTCAATTTATAGTACCCTCATTGTAGGGTTCGTAAGTTATACTGTGAAATAGGGATCATCTTCTAACCTCAAAGAAGACAGTTAATTTTCTAATTTCTCGTTAAAACAATGCAGAGGGAGTGTGTTTCAAAAGGTTGAATATTGACCCCTGTACGAGAAACGAATAGATCTTTAAAAAAATACTAATTTTATTATCTTTCTAACGACACTTCACAATAAATAATAAATTAATTTTTACGAAAGAAGTAATTCAATATTGTTAAAACAGAACATAAAATGGTTTTAGTAAAATACTTATTTGAGAAAATGAAATGAACTATTTTATATTTTATTCACTAGGATTCGGCTCTCATCCTCCATGAAGATTTTTTTTTCGTGAAAATTCAATCATTGTGAAATGTGATTTTTGTGATATACTCTTAGAACTAGAACAAAATGAGACACTTTTAAGTGATCTACAATAACGTAATATTTGTATAACGTATTGTTTGTATTTGTAGTTTTTATTTAACAGACTGCTAACATATGTTACTTAAAAAATATGTTAAAGGCAATCATTATATAATTATGTACTAATTGTTCCTTCTGGACTACTAGGTATATCATATTTTTTAAGTCCGTCATCCACCGTCATAACGTGTATGAGAAATAATATTTGCAAATACACATATTAGAAAAACATTATTAACTATAAAGTTAATATACGATGTACGTAAATTAAGTAATGAGACACAACGTAGCGCCCGATCTAGCAACACTGCGGAGACTACCTACTGTTTTCTCCATGTTACGTTGTTTCTATTACTGATAGCATAGCTCCACAAAAAATCGTTTGCAGGAGTCTGACTATGTATACTATGTGTTTCTAGGGTCGCTGAAACCGAATCCGAAGTCCAAATTACTTCATCAGATCCGGTTCTTTTCCTAACCTCAAAAAAAACAGGCCTAAACCATGAAATTCAAGCTAGAAAATATATAATTTGATAAAAACCCAAAGGAAACCCCATAAACATATATATGGCGTCAATTCCATAACCATATAATCTCAAAACTCCATAACCTTAGGCCCCATAGCCTCAAAATCCCAATAACCTTATGATTCTAAAACCCCATAACTCAGTAAAGAGACTTATACGCGCTTAAGCAATGTAAATCGATATGTTTGAAACGGATTTGCCCTTCAATCCCAGTACCACTTAACCTCAAAACCCCGTAATCCTAAAACCCCCATAATCTCAAAAATCCCATAACCTTGTGATTTGAGTCACTTTGAGAAGACGAAGAAGAAGAAGAAAAAGGCCTTTGAGTCTCTCAAAAGTCAAATGTCAAAAATATGAAACGATACAGGGTGTCCCATTTAAACAAACCAACAGCGGTACATGAAACTCGAACGCCATGTATACTTTTACTATTTCTTGAAAAACTCTAAACAGAAAATAAAAATTGGCGTGTCGAAGCATTTCACTTAAATATCAATAAAACCTGAGTTTTTTAATTTTATTCCAAACTTTAACCCCTCACTGTATATGTATATTGAATGACGCAATTACCTATTTGTCGATGTTTGCCATGCAGAGACACAACACTAGGTCTTCATTTTTGGAATTGTGAAGAAATATTTTAAGCTCGACTCTCCATAGGAATGAATTCTCCTATTGAAAGAAATTTTGGAAGTACCATTACTAATGTTCGGAAATTTGTGCTACCACGCAGGGCTCGACACTATAAAACTCTATGATAATGAAAGTATAAGCCGTATTTTTAAGCGCCTTGTAAATTATATACGAGTGTATTTCTTACCCCTGCATACCCACGCCACTGACCGATCTTTCCCGAATTCCGAGACCCACGTCTAAGCGGTAGTACGCCGAACTTATGCGGGAACGCCGTATACGTTAATGCAGTTTTATATGCGGTAAGCCGGGATTTCCGGACTCTAACCATTACCAAGTTTTTGGTTTTAAAGTTACTGCTTCAAATTTAAACCCATTTTGCAATTGCCCTGTTTAATGGACGTAGAATCGTGCGAATGGCGTTTTTGTTTCATGAGACGATGTTCAGCTACATACATACAGTCCAGTAGGCAGATATTTTCATG
This sequence comes from Aromia moschata, assembly GCA_029963805.1. Taxonomy (NCBI): domain Eukaryota; kingdom Metazoa; phylum Arthropoda; class Insecta; order Coleoptera; family Cerambycidae; genus Aromia; species Aromia moschata. The sequence continues at coordinate 3,070,243 of JAPWTK010000027.1, read as the reverse complement.
TGTTCTTGAAATATATAGGGCTAGTTGCACAATGCGCGGGGTTCGTAGAGCTGAAACCGTCCACTAATTTCTTAAATTAACAATTTGTGAAAAAAAAAACGTCTTTTTTTCACATTTCCACTTATATCTCCGTTCCTTGGCATATTTTATATGGCATATGCATTAGGGTGCTTCTTTTGGCGACTACTTTTTTTCACTCAGGTTTCGAAATTTTGTTGGGGCTAGCTAAAAAAAAATGCCTTAAAATATGAGCCCTTAATATTAATATTAAGTACTCGCCCTCAGCGTGTGAAGATTTCCCATTTAAAATACACGTAAACTAGTTTTCTTTTTTTAATCTCTATAACTCAGCGGCATTTTATGCTATTTCAACGTTTAAAACAGCAAATTACTCTGGAAAAAACGATCTATAAAAGTGCCCATTGCGACGTATCTGTAACTTACACCGGTGAGACAGTACAGGTCACTAAACTCAATTTTTTTCAGGAATTTTTGGATTTTTCGTTGTTATTTCATAAATGGCTGTAGCTACAGGAAAAATGTAGCAAATTAAATTTCCTACAACAAAAGCTCCTGTAAACCGAATCTCTATTATTGATATTTCTCGAGATAATGATCTTTGATTTTCTATAACTTACGATTTTCATGAAATTTCGACTCAAATCTTTAAAAATATTCATTTTTCATTTTTTTCTCACATTTTTAAGTTATTATCTATGTTTCCAAAGTTAGAAAGATAATAAAAGGAAAGTAACCTAAAATATTTAAGCAGTCATTTTAGAAAACGTTAATACGAAGAAAAGTTTTTCTTTTTCTTTTCATAGAAACAAAACCCGTTGTATGTAATAGTCCTTTATATATCAATTTGTTGGGTATACTTATAATATTTGAGGAATCCAAAAATATGAAATATATACCTAATATGGTATGAGAAAAAAAAAATGAAAAATGAATAGATTTAAAGATTTGAGTCGCAAATTCATGAAAATCGCAAAGTTATAAAAAAATCAAAGCTCATTATCTCGAGAAATATCAATAATAGAGATTCGGTTCACAGAAGCCTTTTTGTAGGAAAATTGACATTTTTCCTGTAGCTACAGCCATTTATGAAATAACAACGAAAAAATCCAAATATTCCTGAAAAATTGAGTTTAGTGACCTGTACTGTCTCACCGGTGTAAGTACAGTTACGTCGCAATGGGCATATTTTAAATGGGAAATCTTCACACGCTGAGGGCGAGTACTTAATATTAATATTAAGGGCTCATATTTTAAAGGAATTTTTTTTAGGAATTTCCAACAAAATTTCGAGACAGGAGTGAAAATAAAAATTGTCGCCAAAAAAGCACCATAATATGCATTTAAGAAGTTGTAGCATATTGAATTTCCATAATTTTAAGTCCAACCCCGAAGTCTCAAGTGCTCTTGTTAACTTGCAAATGACTGCTGAAGTTGAAGAAGTGCTTGTTTTTCACCATTTTTTTACCTCGAAAGTAGGGTGACTATGATCATGAAATTGGAGGGGATATTTGTAGTATGAAGTTACAAAAAAATTCAGCTCGATCCGTTAGTAACTTTTCGAGTAATTAACGATCGCATTGTTTTTTTGCCTTAATTGACAATGACGCCATTTCTTTGTTTTTTGACGCTTTTTTATAATAACTTGAAAGTACACTTCAAGACGCGTATTTTAAACAAAAAATGGGCGTCAAGATATTATAGTCAATATTCCGAGAATTTCGAAGCGGCAACGTTAAAACAATATATGTATATGTCGCGTCAAAAAAGGTAGTCGCGTAAAAAACGTTATAGAATTGCTTCTTATATTTTTTCAAAATATTCAACCCGGTCAATATCGTACAATAAACAAAGAAATGGCGTAATTGTTAATTAAGGCTTTCAAAAAAAATCGATCGTTAATTACTCGAAAGTTGTTAACCGATCGAGCTGAAATTTTTTTGTAACTTCATATTACAGCAGTCCCTCCAAAAAATTTCACTACCCTACGTTCGAAGTAAAAATATGATGAAAACAAGCAATTTTTCAAATTCAGCAGTCATTTGTAGGTTAACAATAGCACTTGGACAATTCGGGTTGATCTTAAAATTTAGGAAATTCAATATTCTACAACTTCTTAAATGCATATGCTACATAAAATATGCCAAAGAATGGAGATATAAGCGGGAATGTTAGAAAAATAAGCGTAATTTTTTTCGCATATTGTTAATTTAAAAAAATTTGCGGACGGTTTCAGCTCTACGGACCCCGCGCATTGTGTTCTACGCAAAAAAAATTCATATAAAACCGTCAAAACTACCCTATATGTTTCAAGAACAGTTTTTGATGATTTTAGCTCCCTGCCTACTGGAATAATAGATACACAATGTTTACCGCAAACAGCTACATATATGAGTGAGTAAACAAAAGTCATGCACTCTAAATATTTTATCAAATATGTATTGAATATAGCCTGGCAATTCGTTTAAAAGTCTTTAATTAAATTTGGAATAGGATAGCTCGTAGCTGTTTTATAAAATAATTAATGAACAAATATCACCGACGGCATGAGTACTGTTTAACTTTAAACAGGTAGGGGGACGTGAAATGCGTCATTCAAGTACGCTAAGCTGAAATTATTTTCCTGCACTAATTTAATTAACAGAATTAACTTTGCTGTGAAAGCGTGTACATCACATACGAGTTTAGTACAGCATATATAATAATTAATGGAAACATCAAAGTGATGCGAAATGCGATTTTTCTTTCTTCTAAAGGTGATAGATAATAAATAACACAGACAAAAAAGTTGTCTGTCCGAGAGGTGCCATATGTAGATTCCCATGTATTTTTGGCTGCTGAACACGATCCCGCCGTCAGATTTGCTCCATATCGTCCCAGATTTTCCCTAACCTCAAAAAAGCAGTTAAAAAAACCGGAAAATCGACAAATGAGCATAAACGATATAAAAATCTGTTGGTCGGTGAAAATCATGCCAGAATTATGTACTCCTGCATTTTTGGCCGCTGAACACTCCCATAGCCATATTTGCTCCATATGGTCACAGATCTTGCCTAACCTCAAAAAAGCATCAAAATCGCACAAAATCGAGAAAACAGCTTATTTAAACTATGTAATATCTGATGATTGATGAAAATCATCAAAAATTGGTCCGACACACGTTTGAGGTTTAAAGAGGGGGGGAGATACCCCATAAGGGACCCCCATATCCCAGTAACTTTACAAATAAAGCTTTTAAGCTCCAATAACCGACTTAATACCTCCAACTTTTAAACCCCTGACCTTATAACATAAGGCTGTCAAAACCACGTGACCCCATAACTACTGTCAAATCCTTTAAACCCCCATAACCCCACAACCATCAACTTTTAGTGGTTACCCCCATCTACGCAAAACGCGACGTTTTTCGCATGCCTCGTATTAACGTCCAAAACTGAAGCTTCGTTCTTTTTGCCACAGTATCGTCATATAACTCTAAAATGCTGTTATCCAGGTCCATGACCCCATAACTCAAACTGTCGAACCCCCAAATAACCCCATAAGCCTCTGAAAACTAAGTTTATGACCCCCATACTACGCAAAAGCTCGATTTTCCCTCAATATTGCTTATTAACCGAAACCAATAAAGCTCTTATGCCCCAATATCTATATAATCTACAGTTTATTCATACTTTACCCACTGTACCTCATAACTTGAGACTTTTACACATTCTGGCCATAACCTCATTTAACCAATCAATTTTTATTGACCCTCATGTATACTAAATAAACTCAGGATTTTCAGCGAAAACCAACCTAAAACATAAAGCTCCTACGCTGTCCCAATATCTCTATGGTGGAGATATAATAAAGGTTATTATGGTGGTTTGTTTTCTAGGTTATGGGGTTAATAGGGATGTGAAATTCAGTTATCGGTTGGGGTGAGGGGGATAAAAAAACTTAAAATTATTATAATTGATAAATTATTTTAATAAAATTACTATAACAAATATGGAGTTTTGGAAATGGTATTGACAAGGATATATTGTGAAATTATTTATGGGGTTACTAAATTTTTTTAGAATTATGGGAGTCATAAAAGGCTTCAGAAAAATATATTATCAGGTCAAGGGGTTACAAAGCTGTGGATGTATGCGGTTACAGGCCAATTGTGATAGTAAAACTTTAATTATTGTAAAGCCACTATTAGGAATGTGCGGGTCCTTTATGAAGGAGTGTTGCCTCCCCCCACTCTTTCAAAAAGCTATAACTTACTGGACATATTTTCCTTAATCTACTGTCCACTAAAACCTGACTAAAATAAAAAAGATATTAATCACAATGTAAATTGGAGTTTTCAGTGGGGTTATCTTATTTTGAGAAAAATTTTGCCATTTCCGCCCACTGATGCGGCGTCGATATTTAGCGGTCAAAAATTCATGGGAATACTTCGAGACTTTTTCACTAAAATTATAACTGTTTTTTCAATTGTCATTTACTCAAAAAACACGCTTTTTTTGTTATGTAAGGTTATTATACCGTGAATAAATCGACAATGAATGGGTCTCCAGAAAATGAAATTAATAAAATATGGGGATTTGCCATTTGAAAAATAAGCTTGATGACGTCATTACTCTTCAAAAACAAATGACATCTGAAAATAGACGTTCCTCAAAATTGTGGTTGAATTTAAATGGTATCGACCTGTTCGAGTAAAAATTTTTTTTAAATATTTTTGTTTCACATTTAATACTGAATTTATTTTCACATACTTTAGGCGCGCACTGTAGAAGTTTACCTTTTTGAGAACTGCACAAATTACGTGACACATTTTTACGTGGATTATAACAAATTAATGTTTAATGAACTAATGGATACGAAGATAAGCGACAAGGGATTTTGAGCGTAAAATAGCTTATTTTTAGTATTCTTGTTGTAAACAGTACGTAGTTTCCACGCTGAATATTAAACTTTTGGTGAAAAAAATAATTCTTATTAAGTTTTGATTTTTTCTAGATCAACTATCCGTTGAAAAATTCCATAAAAAATAGCATTTTCAATTTTTTTTTGGGGGGGATAAACTAACCTAAAGTTAAAACATTTTTACAACATGAACGCATTCCCTTCATGGTAAACATATCAGTTATTTTCAAATTCTAAGCTTCATTACCACAGACAGTGCACACTGACAAAGCAGACCTAGTTAACAACAGCTATTCATACAACATTATACAAGTTGTTTGAAATGGGACTGATGTATGATATATTTAGTGCTAAAGTATATATGGTGTTACTACATTTTTTTATAATTCCCGGAAAGGGGATCGACGATAAAAGGGTTCAGAAAAATAATATGTTAGACTACGCGTAAATTTATCACTCAAAAATTAAAATAACACCCTGTGCGTTATATTTCGCTACAGCCCTTATTAGGATCGGAATTATCGCGTGAGGGTACAGTTGTTGTGTAGAAGGCATCGTGTTGTATAATAAAAATGTATCTGAAAAAGCCATAACTAACTGAGAACTGGAAAACATATTGTGTGTTTACTTTAATTAAGTAGCATTTACTCTTTTAGAAGCTGCCGAGCTAACGAAGCAAGGAACGGAGATAGTTTAATTACCCTAATATAAATTGCAAGTTGAAAAATTAAAGGCGAAATTTTACAAAGGACTGCTTTGAAAAACTTAAAAAATTGAGCATCCATCCGCTTCCTTTGATAGAAAGAGAAAATGATATCTAAGCTTGGAGTGCAATATTTAAATTTTATACATCTACCAGCTACAGAGACAAATGAACTTATTTCACTAAAAATTATAAACACGTTTTTTCTTTTAATATTTCCGACAGTACCCACTCCAGAAAACACGCTTTTAGTGTATAATATTTGTCACATTAAACTAAAATATTTTCATTATTAAAAGTATACTCGTATTAGCTCAACAAACAAAAAAATCTGCACCATATGGAAATTTATTATATTACACATTTGTTTCAAGCTGAGCTTTGCCACTAACCTCTGCATAAATCGGTGTTTAACTCTTTCTTAGTTAAAACAGCTGACGTCCTGCAACTAAAAATGACGTCACTCAATTCAATCCTCTTCGAGTGAACATTTGCAGCCATCACATTTTTTTAAATTGGATGTAGGGGCTTGTAATACCTCATTTGGAAGACGTCTTTCCTGAAGGAGTATGTTCAAAAATGCTATGGTTTAAACTTTATTGCAAAAATTAACATTAAAAAAATAATAAATTCATCCGCTTCACAAAATACGCTTAAAAATTACTAACGTTGTAAAAAGTAACTAATACAGTATCGTTTTTGATAACACAGCCCCACAAAAATAAAAATAAATGGAGCTGCTGTCGAGTCAACTGTATCCTTATATTAATTTTCGACACAGAATCCGAATCAAAGTCAAAAAAACGTACACCTCCCCATTCAAAATCCAACCCTCTAAAGCTCTAAAAAGAGCACTCCCTAACAGTAAAAATAACTTAACGCTTCATGAATAGTCTTAAATCTCAAGAAGCAGTACGTTACGAAGCACTTGGTAAAGTGTAGGCAATATTTTTGAATGCCCTGAAGGCTAAAATTTCCTGAAATTTCTGACGCAAAATTAAATGCGAGGAATTTTCGATGGAGCTCAGATTCAGGAAAGTTTTGAAAGATGATATTTTTCCGCCACTCTATAGGGGTATATTTTGAGTATCGCATCGGAACTAATGCAGTTACTCACTTTTCAAAAAAAAAACTGGGCGTCGTAAGCATTTTTGCAATCACTGCATTTTTTTAAGTTTCCTATTGTATGAGGGTAGTTTTCATCCACTCATGGGGGTGATTTTCATTGAAAAGTAGTGTTAACTCTGTATTTCTGCGTTATAATACTTGAATGTTTATATTTAATTAGAATTATTGAGATTTAAGAATATTCGTGAAGCGTTAAGTCATTTTACCCTGTTTAGGGAGTGTTTTTTTAGCGCTAGGGATTGATTTTGGGGGTTTACGATTTTTTTGACTTCGGATTCGGATTCATCGTCGAAAATTACATAGGGATACAGTTGTCTCGACAGCAGTTCCATTTTTTTTTGTGGGGCTGTGTAATCAGAAGGCAAGCAAAAACAATTTCAGTGACCTTTTTTCAACTAAAAAGAAGTTGGGCATTATTAGTTGGCTATTTGGCTGTTCCACACTGTATGTATTTCTTGCACCAATTTGGGTCTCAAAGTCACAGAAATAAGGATACAGAAGTTATTCCTCCACTATGCCACCCCAAGCATCCAAAGGGTGTAAGGTTGTTTGAGTACGACCGTCATCCAATGAAGATTTTATCGGTAACCTATTAACCATAATCACTGTGCGGATTAACACAACATCATTGTGGCATAGTTCTGATATATATTGTATTTCCATTTTAAATTGAAAATAGGTAGAAAAAAGCAAGGTTGTCAGATATATTTTCTAAAATTGCTAAGCTCACTATACAAGTATACTTCATACTTCAGTAAACTGTTAGTTCGTGACGTTCTTAGAAAGCTAGTTTGGAAATATTAAAAAAATACGTAGATATAAATTTATTAGTTAGCATTAAAATAAAGCGTGTAAAATTGCTGGAAAAAATAATTATAAATTAAAACAACTTTATATATATTCCTATACTTAAGAAAATTTTGAAGAGCCGGCAACGCTTCGCTGTCTGGCTGGAAATCGCTGACCGGTGATCCATTAGACTACACACGGGCCAACGATCCAATAGACTATTGCGCTTCGCATCCAATACATTGCTTAAATATTTATTCGGTCCACTGTGCTATAAAAATTTTTATGACGTCGTTAAAATGATTTACGACTTTAGGAATTAGGAACTTAAACTACTTGTTTAAGACGCCAGTGACGTGTATTTCAGCTGGGTTTTATTAAAACAGACAATTTTTTGAGATTGTCTGGCTAAATGGGCATTATTTACAGCAAATTATATTACAAATATTAAGAGTTTTGTATGCAGGCTAATTTTAATCTCCTATATTGATTTGAATGAAAGAAATTATTTCACAATTTTCGAAATCAATAATTTCGAGAATCAATAAAACAGTTAGATGTTCTTCTTTTGGTACTGATAGTCGACCAGATTTAGATAGATACCGAACATGCCCAAATTCTCTGAATACCGATGCAACTCTACTATCTCAACAGTAATTAATTGGTTACCAATCAGAATGAGTTGCCTTAAAGAATTGTCATAATTTTGTTCCTGATAGCAAAAACTAAGAAAAAACATTCAGTTTGTCACATCTGCTGTGGGACTTTCTAAAGACTTTTGTTTTTGTCGTACACCTCTCTTAATATTTACCATACCGTATGTAAAAAAATGCCCTTTCCATATCCGTAATATACTGGTGGCCATTGAAATTGCAACACCTAGAATAAAAAAATAATTCTGGATAACTGTTGAGGGTATGTTATGTCAAATAGCTGAGCAAATACTTGTAGAACCTCTTGAATATACGTGATTTTTTTACTGGCTGATAAATAAACTTTCCTTCGTTTTTTATCGCATCTTACTTTTTGATCGGTCGCCATTTTAAAATGACTTCATAGAATTGCGTCAAAATTTAGGAGCCTACTGCGTGAAATAAGAGCTTTCAAATGTTGTATCACAAGCCATATGTTGTCATTTAAAAAAATATCGATGACGTCATATCTTCGATAGCTGTCAATAAAAAAACAAATGAGGTACGTCAAAATGTCGGCAAATGAAAAATTTAATTAACGTGTCCGAGCTTTTTTTTTAAATAATATATACTTTAATTTTTATCAAATGTATGCGCGACTTTAAGCCCTCCCTGTATAAAAAACATGTCCATTACTCATAGCTTTTTGAAAAATGACCGAAAAAAACACTGATTCAAATTCATATGAATCGTTTGACGTATTCGAACGATGTTTTAGGAATACGTTTATACAGGGTAACGATTTTATCAAACTTATTTACTTTACGAGAGCTCTGTATAATAGTGTTTTTTTTACACCTAAAAGGATTACACACATACGATCAATACTTATTAATCGATTACATTTAGATGGTTATGTTGCGTCTACCCCTAATGTCATTCGGCACTGGTGTTTGCGATTGCGATTAGAATATTAGAATGAGGCTTTGGTCCGCTGTTTGAATACAAAGTGTAGAACTGTAATTATTAGGACTTTACTAGAGGATTTAGTACAGTGTGGCTCGAGACCGTTATTCTACCGTACGTATTACACAGTATATACACACAAATCCCATAGAGTCAAAGTAAATTGGTTCTAATCCTTAAAGGAGATTTCTGATATTAATTATCGAAATCACGTTTACTGGTAACTATAATAGGGAACAGTAGCCTAAGTTTCCTACTTTTCACATTATAAACCTCAATATTTTGATATAAAAAATATAAAAATTTAAAACTGCTCTATTAGACAAAAAATATAAAAATGTTTCAGATTTTAGTGTCTACTGCGCATCCTACGGCCAGAGCAAAGTTACTTTTGCTGCATCGTGTATGATTTATATTTATAATTTATAAAATAACCTATCTTGCGTATAAATAAAGTATACAATTATATAACCTATTATAACGTATAAATAAATAACCTCTCAAAAAAAGTTCGTCCGTTCTCAGATTTTTTATTCTTCCGTGTGATCTGTTCTTGACAGAGAGAAAATGACCTATGTCCTGAAAACACATTACTTATTCCCCACATTTCTTTCCAGGAGACAGATTAGGGTAGTAAATTTAATATTAAGTCCAGTAGACTAGACATGGCATGAGAATAACAATCGGACGAAATTATGTCGATATCTATATAAAACGAAAACAAAATGGTATTGGATATTGCCATAAAGCATTCAGTAAGAATACATTATGTAACATTTATAGTTCCAATATTATTTCTTCTAGACATACTCGTATTAATATTAATATTTATAGATAATATGTGCAGTGCATAAAACGTATAAAGGTCAGGTTAGGTGGCTGGAAGAGAGTAACAAATAACATAAAAACATAATTTACCAATTGTTATATAAGGTGTGTAAATTATGTAATGATCCTGCCAGTCTCATTTGGGCGTCAGATTGGGCGTGACAAATTGTAGGCTTGGACACAGCGCAACGAATACTTTTGCAAAACTTCAACACGCCTACAAGACAGTGTTTTTTCAAGAGCCCATGTTTTTCGGTGATTTAAGGCATTCTCAGAAAGAGTAGAGTCGATTGAAGATGAACCAGGCGAGAGGAAGGCCTTCATCTTCGAGAACCGATGAAAATATCTATAGAATACGGGATCTTGTGGGTTCAGGTAGTCGATTGACGACAAGAATGATCCGGGAAGAGTTAAATTTGAATCACACTACTGTTCAGATTTTGACTAACGAATTGGGGATGAGAAAAATCTGTGCAAAAATGGTTCCAAAAAACTTTTCGCAGGAACAAAGGACGTCAGGCGAAAAAGGTGTCTTGACTTTTTGGAATCGATTGAAAATGATCTCCATTTTAGGGAACATGTCATTACTAGTGATGAGACTTGGGTGTTTGAGTACGTCCCGGAAACCAAGCGGCAAAGCATGAAATGGCACACTTCAAACTCTCCAAGACCCAAACATGCAAGAATGAACAAGTCGAAGACCAAATGAATGCTGATTTGCTTTTATGATAGCCAGGGAATTGTTTACAAAGCGTTTGTGCCTTCAGGCCAAACAGTAAATCAACACTTTTAGAAAAGTTCTTGAAAAACTTCGAAAAGGGTCACTACGCGTGTAAGACCAAACATCAAGAACAACTGGATGTTGCATCGCGATAATGTGATTTGTCACACAGTAATTGCAGTAAACGAGTTCTTCAATAATATTTCATTTTGTTTTGGCTCAAATTGAACGATATAGACGTAGACGACATGTGGTTTCAGCAGGACGGCGCTACGTACCACACAGCAAACGCCACGATGGACATTCTGCCTGAATGATTTGAGGGTATCTCCGCGGAGGTAACGTGAATTGGCCACCAATATCGTGCGATTTAACCCCGCTAGACTTTTTTCTTGTGGGGTTTTCTGAAGTCGCAAGTGTATGCCAATAAGCCGCAATCGACTGATGCCCTCAAAGTGAACATAACCCACGCCATCGCTCAAATTAGCCCGGATCTATGCGACAAAGTCATTAAAAATTGGACCTGTCGCATCCGAGCCACCGTGAGAAGCCACGGCGGACATTTGAACGATGTCATATTCCATACATATTGGCATACATGGGTGTTTGAAATTAAAAAAGAATTTCGTTAATACTTCACACAGCTTGTTTTATTACATTTCAACATCGACCCACCCTTATTGGAAAACCCTTTATAAGTTGGTGAGATCTCGATGTCAATATTGCTGATGTTGATTCATTGACTCCGATGAACCTGGCGTCCCAGAACCCTGTCATCATGCCCATCCCACCAAGCTTTTTCGTCAAATTCGGCCATGAAACTAAATCAATTAATGGTCACTCGGGGGTTTTTGGGGTTGCTGATCACAAATATGATGTCAGAAATGGACTCCGATGAAACCTGGAGCTCCCGGAACCCTGGTCGAAACCGCCACTCGGTTTGGGCCACATTTTTTTTCCCCTCCCGGTTTCCAGGCCCATCCCCGAGGTTTTCCCTCGATTTCGGCTTGAAATTAAATGAAAATGGTTACTCGGGGGTTTTGGGGTCGCTGATCATGAATACGTTGTTAGTTTTGTTGTCCGCTACACCTGGAGGTATGATCATGAATCCTGGTCGCCAGGCCCATTCGCTTCGAAATTCTCGTAATTGTGACTATAATATCTTGAAAGTACGCTTCAAGACGCGTATTTAAAAAAAAATGGCTTCAAGATATTATAGTCACAATTCCGAGAATTTTGAAGCGAATGGGCCTGGTGACCAAGGTTCTTGGTCCTCCAGGTGTAACGGACAACAAAACTAACAACGTATTCATGATCAGCGACCCCAAAACCCCGAGTGACCATTTTCATTAGATTCAGGTCGAATTCGAGGGAAAAGCTCGGGGATAGGCCTGGCGACCAGGGTTCTTGGTCTTCCAGGTGTAACGGACGACAAAACTAACAACGTATTCATGATCAGCGACCCCAAAAACCACCGAGTAACCATTTTCGTTTAGATTCAGATCGAATTCGAGGAAAACCTCGGGGATAGGCCTGGCTACCAGTTTTCATGGTCCTCCAGGTGTAAAGGACAACAACTAAATATTTATTTTAATTTTCCTCGATGCCTGGAAGTTTTCCTGTACGGACAACAAAACTAACAACGTATTCACAATCAGCGACCCCGAAAATCCCCGAGTGATCATTTTCGTTTAGATTCAGGTTGAATTCGAGGGAAAACCTCGGGGAAGGGCCTGGCCTCCGGTAACAGACAACAAATTTGTGCGACCAGGGACCCTGAGCCTCCAGGTGTAACGGACAACAAAACTAACAACGTATTCATGATAAGCGACCCCAAAAAACCCCCGAGTAACCATTTTCATTTAGTTTCAGGCCGAATTCGAGGGAAAACCTCGGAGATGGGCCTGGTGATCAGGCTTCCTGATAGTCAGGTTTAACGGGTTCAATTTCTGATTATTCGTGATCAGCGACTCCACTCCAGAAACCTCCCGAGTAACCAAATTCAGCCCGTTTCGACAATGTATTCTCGAATTATGATTTTTTTCTTCAATTAGCTTGGAAAAAGTGCACCCCAAAAATGCATTTTTTAGGTGCAGTAATGCAGTTGACTAGAAAAAATAGGTAACATTTTTTTTAAACAACTTTAAAAGGAATCTAACGAGCCTAATTACGTCAAAATCCATCTTACTGCGGAAATTTTGGAGGTTTGGCTCTTTTTTTGTGCTAAATTTCCTCGTCTATATCTGTAGTTTTTCAAACATCACGATACCTGATCCGCAGATAGGTAAAGTCCTTAGGGCGGAGTTCATGAGATAACCGTCTCACCTGGATGAATCGCAAAATAAATCTCTCTGAGGAAACCTTTGCTCTCGTGGCGAGCTTTGAAACAGGACCCACAAACAAAGCCCTCGGCTAATTTCAGATATTAACGGAACGATAATCTGCTAATGAAGAGTGATTATATGGATAGGTAAGGGAATAAACGTTTCCTTAACAACAGTAGGGCAACGGCTTGAACTACAAAGCTAAACTCAGGTGAAAATAGTATTCGTTGTTCAGAAAGTCTTGTCCGCCAAAAATTGACCAGTGATTTTTTTCCGAAATAATACGCTGTTTTCGACTCCAAGGAAAGAATTCTTAAGTTATGCTGAAAAAAAGTTCCCATAGAAGCACAGAGTTCCCCGATGCTTCAGAGCCGAGATAAAAGTAACGGAAAGTTCGAAAACCTCGGGCCTGGCGACCAGTTTTCATGGTCCTCCAGGTGTAACGGACAACAAAACTAACAACGTATTCACGATTAGCGACCCAATTACGCCTCATTTCTTAACCAGATGTGTCATTTTCCAAAATTTGTGCTAGACCCTTCTATTTTCTATAAAATTCGAATTTAGGGTGAAAACAGCCCAAAAATGGAAGAATCTGTGTTTTTCAAGAACGTATGACCAGACATGTCATTTCTGAAGTATTTGTACGCGCTGAATACGATCCCGTTGTCAAAATTTGTGCTAGATCTCATGATTATGACATACATATTAGGTATTTTGAAAGGTTGAAATGGTTCTACTACAATTAATATAGCATTAAAATTATCCTGGTTAATATTATAATAGTACCTATATTATGCAACGATCATGTAATGATGGCTATTAATATATGAGCAGAGTGTAACGACACGAGCCTTGGCGAAAAAAAATAAATCTTTCACAAAAGTCAATTTGTTATACATCGTTGGTTTCAGAAAAAAAAGTTGAAAAATACGTACTGCAGTAATCTCACTTATTGTTCCATTAGAGCCATTTCATCTGTTTTTTTTTTTGTTTTTTAACATCAGGCTACAAATAACGAAGTTATGGCTCACGGCGTTTTTTATCAGACAGCCTGTATACAGGGTGTCCTCTAATTAATGGTATACATCAAAACCACATATTTATTATGTCAAAATATTAGTAATTAACCAGATATACCTTAGTCCAAAAGTTAATAATAACCAAGGGTGTCTAAGTTGAAATTTGGTTTTCCTTTTTTTGTCAATAAATTCTGAATAAATAGGAATAATGGCACGAAATTAGAGATTCTGGTTTTTTTGAAGGCGAGAAAGTCAAATTCGTTCATACATTTGACGTCACTAATAGAGGGCGCCACCTATAGCACATCGAGCTTGTTTCAAAGGACACAACTATTTTGCGGTTCACTGTATCGCTTTGACTATTAAAGACATCGATTCCTCTACATTTTTACGTAAAAAAGGTCTACTTTGTTGGAGTCGCTAGGATTAACCGTTTTCGAGATATTTGCATTTGAAATTTCCTATGTGTACTTAATCTTGATTCAGAGATCTTAAATAGTTTTTTTTTTTAAAGTAGGCCTTGCGTGAAACAAAATTAGAATAAAAACGAAACAAATTTGTTTACTGTCAAAGTCAAACTTTCACGTTATTCTCTGCTTTAAACAGCTCTTGAAAAGTGTTTATTTTAAGTTAAGTGCAAAATGCCGAGACATAATTTGTTTGCGAACGAGGAAATGCGGGATATGGTATGCGTATATTCAAAGGAAAATTTTAACGGACGTAGAGCCCATCGAAGATACTTAGAAATGTATCCAAATCGGAGACAACCGGATTTTAAGATTTTCAAAAATCTTTATGACAGATTGGTAGAAAGAGGTTCCTTTCGTCCCAAGCGAGATTCCGCAGCTCGTCCGAAGACTTTAAACCCCGAACAGGAAGAAGAAATTCTGGTACAAAATCTAATACAAACTGATTTTTCAGCCCGACTGGATTTTGCCCATTTTTGTCGAGTTCAACAAATTGCTGACCCGATATTTTTAAACAAAGTACTGTTTACAGATGATGCAACATTTACGCGTTTTCAACTTTAGGAATAAATATGCGTGGGATTTGGAAAATCCACACTTAGTATGCGAACGGCATTTCCAACACGAGTTTAAGATTAACGTTTTGTGTGGTGTTATTGATAATAATTTATTGGGTCCATTCGAACTACCAACTAATTTGAACGGCGAGTTATACCTCGATTTTCTGCAAACTCAGTTACCCAATTACTTAGATGACCTTCCTCTACAGTTAAGACAAAATATGCTACTCATGCAGGATGGAGCTTCGGCACACTTTTCTAGACTTGTAAGACAATATATAATACCACTTTTCCTGATCGCTGGATAGGTCGCGGAAGCCAGATGCCTTGGCCAGCTCGAAGCCCTGATTTTAATCCACTTGATTTCTGTGTATGGGGTTATATGAAATCGCTGGTGTATGAACACGAAATAAATCGAGAAGAGTTATGGCAGAAAATTAACAATCTGCGGTATCTTTCGGAACGCAACAGTTATTTTTTTTAAAATTAGACGATCGTTCAATAAACGAGTACACAAGTGTACTGAGGTAAACAGACATCACTTTGAACATTTATTGCCGAAAGTAGACCTGTTTGTTTATTAATACTTCCGTAAATTGTTATGATTGAAATCAAATATGTAATAATATATACTTAGCAAGTAAACATGTATTTACAGTAAAACTCTTGACTCTTCTTTGACAAAATGATTTGATGGCTTTAATAATATTAAAATAAAGATAACTTACTTTCTTCTTTCTTGTAATGTGTCTTTCTTAATTATTCACATTAAATTCGTGTTAGACCTTATGGTACTTAATTTTCTGACTAATACAATATGAAATTTTCAATGTTTCTAATAAGCGCACAGATGAATTGAGATGCAAATATCACGAAAACGGTTAATCCTAGCGACTCCAACAAACTGGGCACTTTTTACGTAAAGAATGTAGAAGAATCGATGTCTTTAATAGTCAAAGCGATACTGTGAACCGCAAAATAGTTGTGTCCTTTGAAACAAGCTCGATGTGCTATAGGTGGCGCCCTCTATTAGTGACTTCAAATGTATGAACGAATTTGACTTTCTCGCCTTAAAAAATAACCCGAATCTCTAATTTAGTGCCATTATTCCTATTTATTCAGAATTTATTGACAAAAAAGGAAAACCAAATTTCAACTTTGACACCCTGTATCTTGGTTATTATCAACTTTTGGACTAAGGTATGTTTGGTTAATTACTAAATTTTGATATAAGAAATATGTGGTTTTGATGTGTACCATTAATTAGAGGGCACCCTGTATATCGCTTTTTCGCGTAGATTTTCCGCTAAGTTAACCGCATCGTCTCTTAATTTCCAGGCTTCCTGAACGCCAACACCGACCCGTATTCCCGGAGCCCGGCCAACTACGGCCTCATGGACCAGATCGCCGCCCTGCACTGGCTCCAGGAGAACATCGCCGTCTTTGGCGGCGATCCAAGCAACGTGACGCTGCTGGGCCACGGCACGGGAGCGGCCTGCGTCAACTTCCTCCTAACGTCCAGCGCCGTTCCCGAGGGTACGTGGAAAGCTCTTCCGGAAAACCGATAAACCGTAATTACCGCCGCTCGGGCTCCTAAATGAGATCGTCTTAGGAGAAATAAAAGTTCAGCGACGGCCTGCGTTCTCATAGCTAATTGGTAGACGCTCGCGAAAAATGCATACATAAAATGTAACGACCTATTGCAATAATCTCCACGAGCATAGTTTTATGTTTATTTTCCACAAGCATAATTAGTAGAAGGCTATTGTGGGTCAATTTCCGAATATTCATATTCATCTGCAAACAAAGGAAGACTGGGTGAAAAATACTGATTTCGTCCATCATTTTCACAAGTCCTCCTGTAAAGCAGAATTGGGCAGAATATTACTAAATGACTGATGACTAAAGTAAAATGATTAAACTTTAGGCATGACTAAATTAATCATAGGATTTAGTCACGACTACGATTTAGTCATGATGAGTTGTTAGTCATGCCAATGATTGATGGTTAGTCATGATTGAAGTTTAATCATTAGTCATGACTAACCATGAATCAGTAGTCTGACTAACAATTATTAATCATGACTAATCACTAAAAACACTTATTGGTTTATTTAACAGTAAATGATACATTTCCGCTATTGTCAATAGTTTTTGATGATTCTTTTTTTCGATTCAGTTCCAGTTTTACATAGTGTCCTTTAGACTAGTTTTACACCAAGCCTCGGTCATGCCTAAATTCATGACATGAATGGGGGGAGAGAGAGATTAATTTATTATATTATTATTTAGCTGTAGATTAACTATCATGGATATACCTCTCATTGAAGTGTTTTCACTACATCGTATGTCTTACTCGTTTCGAGTATTTGTGAAATTATATGCTATATCTGTTACTTGAATTATTAAAACTTTGCTTAATGCTCTGTTCCTGGACTCTTTTTGATGTGCCTAATTCACTAGTCGTCATGGTATGCACACTTATTTTCAATCCATTGTTGGCCCTTTAAAAATGTTTTACTAGATTTTACCCTCGAGTATTCGACATTGCTATGACTTAATGCAATTAATGTCCTAGACTGTATCTATTTAATAAAGGTTTTATTAACTCATCCGCCAACGACAGGTTTTGTCCTCGACTTTCGACGCTATAATTATGCTCCTGCAAAACCTCCTCTTTCGGATGGCATAGATCGATTCCGACCTAGAGTTTGATTTGAAAAATTTATAATCGATTTAAAAAAAAAGGACGAAATTTTCATTCCTTTTTTTTTAAATTCGTATTTTGAGTCGGAAAAAGTTCTTTCTGGTTGCTCTAATCATAACGTCTAGTGCCATTAGTATCTGTTCTTTAAAACCTCATGGAAATTTTTGGGAATTTTACTCGGAAAATTCAAGTTGGCGGCCGAAATGAAATTTTTTTTCGAAATATTACACATTTTTTTGCTCGAATAGTATACACTTTATCAAAAAATTCCTAAGAACGAAAATGTCTTAAAATTGATCAAAGAATGCTCTTCAGAATTTTTCTCGTGATTTTCTGAAAATTTTTATTTTCCAATCTTCCAAAATTAAAAAAAATTCTCAAAAATCTGAAAAAAATTTAGAACATTCTTTGATCATTTTTAGACGTTTTTGTTCTTAGAAATATTTTGATAAAGTCCATAATTTTTGATAAAAAAAAAGTTTCAAGTGAAAAATGAAAATTCCCGTTTCGAGTACATGTTTGATCTTTATTATATAATTGCCGGAAAAAATGTACAAAACTGTATTTTTCTCGTTTGCTTACATCCTATTTATATTTTTTCAAATTTTACTTCTCACTCTCTGTCAATCCAGGGACACGAACGTGGACGTGGTGAGATTTTGTCCCCTTCGGGGTGCTTGATTTACGTAAGTCCCCTTGCTTCTCACGTTTTAGTTAAATTATTATGGATTTGCGATGAACAGGTTTTACATAAATAATGATCACATTTTCCACAAAACCAGTAACTTCGTTTCCCGCAGCAACCTACAACTCTTTTTTGAGAATTTTTTTTATTTTTGGAAAATCGGATCATCAAGTGTAATAATCCAAAAAATGTGTAATATTTCGAAATAATATTTTCATTTCTGTTGCCATCTTGAATTTGCCGAGTGAAATTTCCCAAAAATTTCCATGAGGTTTTAAAGAATAGATATTAATGGCACTAGACGTCATGATTTGAGCAACCAGAAAAAAGCTTTTTCCGACTCAAAAATACAAATTAAAAAAAAAAGGAATGAAAAGTTTGTACTTTTTTTTTAAATCGATTATAACTTTTTCAAATCAAACTCTAGGTCGAATTCGATCTATGCCATCTGAAAGAGAAGGCTTTAAACTTTCGAAAACACTATGTTACGATGTTTTTCCAGGATATTTATGCATTAAGTTATAGCGTCGAAAGTCGAGTACTAAATCTCGTCGTTTGGGCGGAAATGGGTTAATGCGACATCGGTAATTCATAATAATTTTTGAAAGAAAAAATAGTACGAGTATAATATCGCAAGCCTTTCAGTTAGAATTTCCCCTTGTCTCTTTACTTTTTATCTTCGCTCTGCCGTCCTACACTGGAATATGGCATTTTATTGATATAAAAGTCATTTCCGGTATTCTGATGAGGAGCAAATTATGATTACTGTAAACGTCATAGAAAGCTCTAAAACCAATCTACAGAAAACGAATAATGGATTGACGTTTTATCTGGAGTTCTACCTTTTTACACTTTTCCGCGTTCTCAACTATTCTCGGCGTGAATTCGTGATCAGTTTCCGAGTGGCTTAGTTGAACGTGCAATACCTTGTAATACGCTCCTTTGACAGAGTTATGTAAATGTCCTATGGCACTGACAGAGCTGAACTACCCCGTTGGTGTAATGGCAGCCCAATAATACTATAGGTAATTATTTTAATTTTAATGTCGCTAATTGATTTTGATGTCGACATGTTTTAATATATCGACATCGAAATATAAATATGTACAGGGTGGGTCATTAATAATGAAACACAGCAAAAATGTAGGCACACAGCAAAAATAAAGGGTGGACTATCTATTGATCTCTTTTTTAAGCTGAGTGTTTTTCTATCCAACTGACGCGCTTGACATTTGACATATATGTGGTGTCTAACCTCCGCTGTAAGAAATGGATCGTTTTGCGCTGGAACAATGTTGGGAAATATTGAAAAACTATTTCCTAAGTGAATGCTGTATTGCAGAAACAGTGAGAACAATTTGAGAACAATTTTTGATCGAAATGAAGCTCCGTCAGCGCCTGGTATAAGAAAGCTCTTAAGGAAAGTTCGTGAAACTGGCATGCTTATGGATAACAGAAGTCATCCACGTGCTCGTCCGGTGCTCACAGCTGAAAGAATTGCTGCTGTTGCTTAAAGTGTGCGTGAAAACCCAAGAACCTCAACTCGTCACAGAGCACAACAACTTAATGTCCGTCGCACTTCTCTGAGGAGAATATTGCATAAAGACCTCGGATTATTTGCTTACAAGTTGCAACTTACTCAAGAGGTAAAGGAAAATGACCATCCACTTCGTTATCGCTTCTCCGTGTGGGCTTTAAATGAGTTTGACAATGACGCTGATTTCAATGGAAAAATCATTTTTTCGGACGAAGTTCTTTTTTCATTTTGGAGGACATGTTAATAAACAGAACTGTAGGATTTGGGGTTCCGAAAATCCACACGTAGTCATAGAGAAGCTCCTGTAAGAGTGACTGTTGGGTGTGGGTTTTGGAGTGGTGGCATCATTGGTCCGTACTTCTTTCAAAATCAAGATGGTAACAGCGTTACAGTAAGGAGATCATGTTAACTGATTTTTTGTGGCCGCGATTGGACGATTTGGACATGGACGAGCTTTGGTTCCAGCAGGATGGAGCAACATGTCACACAAGCCGTTAAACAATCGATCTTTTGCACTCTAAATTCGATAACCGTGTTATCAGCCGTTTTGGAGAAATTAATTGGCCATCGCGTAGCTGCGATTTAACACCGTGAGACTATTTTTTATGGGGACATGTTAAGGACCGTTGTTACTCCAACGATCCACAAACAATTGACGCACTGAAGGAAAACATCACTCGAGTTATTCGTGCAATAAAGCCACAAATAATCGAACATGTACTGCAAAATTGTGTGAAAAGAATGAACTACTGACAAGCCAGCCGCGGCGGCCATTTGACTGAAATTGTTTTTCATAAATAAAGGGAAGGCATACTTTCTCGAATAAAGCAACAATCATTGAAAAATATTCAACGATGTAGTTTTAATAACAATTTTAAAAAGAAACCGTCTGATGGCCCACCCTATAGTTGTACCAAAACATAAGGTGTTAAATTTATAATCTTATGTTCAATTTCCATAAATTTCCTAAATCCGGGGACACCCTGTACGTTGGTGTGATATACTCAATATGGCCAAAATGTGACTTAGGTTGTTTCTGAAATAAGCGACTCAATTGAATTGAGAGCAATTCCGGTTACTTATTCCGGTTTAAAAAGTTGAAGCCTAAATGAAAATTCATAAAAATTTGCGTAATATTTTATGAGAAGGAAATTATCTTGTAATTGTTAAATACACTTTCGCTAAATTTTCAAACCTACACTAGATTTTTTTATGAAACGGTAGGAATAAATAATTCCGGTAATGCGTAAAACTCCCGGTGATTACATTCTATAACTTTTCCCAATTTCACACCAGATAATTCAACAAGCTGTAAAATAAGTTCTTTCCGGAGTTAAATGACCTAATTAATCACTTCATCAAAAGCAACGGCTGACAAACTCAAAAAATCCGGCGGCCATTCGGGGCGATCGCCCCCACCAGAAAAGTTCATTATAAAACAGTTTAGCGTCAGTAATGTTTTAAAATGGGTCCCTTGAAGATGGCATTCGAACGAGTACGCTCCTTATCGATCGCTGTCACTTTACTTCCGGCCAATAAGTCAATTACAGGCCGCGTTCCGGACAATGGAAGTTGGCAAAGTTTCAAGACGCGCGCGCGCTATGATTTATCAACGCCAGATAGCGCTGCGGCAATTTGGTTTGAATACAGATACGTATTTAGAGGTATCGAATTGAATCTTGGGTTCTCAATGTTATCAATTGATTTATACCTGGCCTGCGGGCTTTTCGCTCGGTTTTAATCTGTTGTTTAAAATGGATCATTTTTAGAACGTTTATAATTTCAAGGAATTAGACCCCTCTTTTTTTGGCTCTACTAATAAAGCGGTCAAAAATTCATTTTAGGGCTTTATTAAGTACATAATAAGGTATATACAGATTAGACTGTATCAAAAAAAATCGACTATTTTTTTTTCAAAAATTACTGAAAATATTGTTGACAGGATGTCGAAAAAAATGAGCTTGTGAAAATGTCAGCCCTTAATTTTAATATTAAGAGGTGACTCATCGCGATTTTCCATTTCCCATTTAATTAACATGGGAAACATTTTTTTTCAAGCTTTGGAATTTTGTAACTCTTCAACCTATTATCAGACTGATAAGACTAAGATATATTCTTGTAGGGAATTGACGCACTACAAAAAACGTCTGTTATAATTTTTTGATAAATCTAGTCTTTCAAAAGTTATTTCAGGTTAAAGTTGCACCAGAATTTTTTAGGTATTTTCACTTTTTTGGTGAATCTATCAAACTAATTGCAAAATTTTTGCCTTGATTGTAGGTATCCTCAGTCCATTTGATCGGTAGTTTTTCCAAAAAGTCCTTGATTTAGACGCTTTTCTTTGATATGAACATTTTAAATATTAATTTGTATTAGCAAACTTGATATTTCTTATCTATAATTTTCTTTTCCACATTAATTATATCTAAATCTAAGTTAAACTCATAATTATAAATTGTTTTTGCTTAAAAATATCTTTTTAAACTATTTAATTATTGAAATACAATCTCACCAAAATTGATCTCATAATATTCAGTATGGATACAAATTAACGAAAAATTTAGATTGCTTTTTACGTTGGTTTTATTAATAATTTAACATTAATTACATATACTTTGTAATTATCAAATTTTCTAAGCTTTCAAAATATCGCATAGACATGATCAAAAATATAAACATTCAAAGACCTGTTTTCATCGAATCTAAAAGAACGCTCAATTCTACAGAGAAAAAAGTACTCTTGTTTAGTTCGTTTAAATCTATCGGTTTTTAAGTTATTTGCATTTAAAAGGTTCAACGTATTTTGTTGTTTTTTTTTTCAGGCTCTGATATTGCTATATTTTTTCTAAGTAAGCTTGTGCCAACATTTGTCAAATATACATGTCATTAAATTATTTCGCTATTTTGCGTGCGTGCTGATTATTATTTGTGCAAGAAGACTAGGGGAGCTTCTAGTAATCGAAAAATGCCACGACACAATTATTTTTCTAACAGTGAGATGGGTGATATGATTTGTATTTTTCTCAGGCAAATTTTAAAGGACATGAAGCGGCCCGAAGATATCTACAATTATACCCAAATACCCTAATCATAGACTTTTCAGAAATCTTTACAACCTCTTATGCGAAACTGGATCTTTTCGCCCAAAAAAGTAACCATGGTACTCCGAAAACAATCCCAGTCGAAGAAGAAGATTCGAATTCGTCGTCAAATGGTGTTTCGGAAAATCCATGTCTGAGTACCCAATCGTCGGCTAAGTGCGGCAACGGGGCTAAGCCAATCGTCTATTTGTAGAATTCTGGAAAAAGAAATGCTCCATCCATTTCATTATACTCCTGCTCAACAGTTATTGCCTCAATATTTACGAGCTCGTCTACAGTTTGTTCAGTTTCTACAAATTATGCAAACCAAACACCCGGATTTTCTTAATAAGATTTTTTTTATCGATGAGGCAACATTTACTAGACGGGGAGGGGAGTTTTTAATTGTAGGAACAATCATTTGGGGACTCTAATAGAGGATATTTTTCGAGTAAAAAGTTGATATTAAATGCATATTCCTACGTTTTTTAGGACGCTCATTACTGTTTTGTTGTAGATGTTGTTATATTTGTGAATGAGCAACTTAGATCTTTTTATTTATATCTTTTTTCTTTTTTCGTTTCGGTTTTTGTAACTGTTATACCGGGGGGGACCATTTTAACCTTTGATAGAAAATAACTCGGCCGGTAAGCGAAAACCTAAAAAAAAGTGGTATACAAGTTGTTGTTGGGCAAGGAGGGCGAAGTACGACCGCAGCCTTAAATTTGACCTCGACTTTGACCTTGAGGGCTATTTTAAGGTCAAAACAACTTTTTCAAATGAAAACAACTATTTTTGACCCCGGATTTGGGTCCAAAAAAGGTCCTTGTCAACAAGGTCATGGCAAGGTCGAATGATGGTCAAATTTTCGAAAATTGTTAAATAACGAGGGCTAGCTCGGAATAGAGATTGGAAACAGTAACATTTTTCGGTTTTTAAGGTTATTTCAAGGTCAAAGTGATTTGTCAAGCGTGAAACCCTATTTTTGACCTCTGATTTGAAATGTTTAACGTCAAGGTCATTGGTATCAGGAAGTGACCTTATTCGACCCTGACAACTTTTATCAGAAAAATTTTACTGTTTCCAATCTCTATCCCGAGCTAGACCTCGTTATTTACCAATTTTCTAAAATTTGACCTTCATTCGACCTTTGCCATGACGTTGTTGACAAGTACCATGGACGTAAAATTTGCCGCTCTTTCAAATCCGGGGTCAAAAATAGTTTCAAATGTTTCCATTTGAAAAAGTTGTTTTGACCTTCAAATAACCCTCAAGGTCAACGTCGAGATCAAATTTCAGGTTACAGTCGTACGTCCCCCTCCTTGCCCAACAACTTTTGTATACAACTTTTTTATTTTTTCGCTTACCGACCGAGTTATTTCCTATTAAAGGTTCAAATGGTCCATCCGGTCCATTTGTCCCCTTCTTCCTATCCAACTACTTGGGAAAACTTTCTCTAAATAGGCTCGAACAGGGGCCCACTACCTTACCACAATTTACCAAGTTAACACTTCAGTCACTAGATGTCTTTTGTCGAAGCATAATCTAACGACAAGACGTTAATCTCATGACCATGAAAATAACTCCGTTCGTCGCCATTCCCACAGAATTCCCAAAGAATGTTACGTCGAACGAATTTTAATGACGGGTGTTACATCTTCAGGCCTGGCACTAAGCCAATATATTTACTCGTTCTTCGCCATTCACGATCAAATATAACCCCATTGATAACTCTTAAGATCAAACTTCGGATCTGTGGTTTCTAACGGTGAATGGCGACGAAATGAATCAATTTTGTTATTTTTTTTAATTTGGTTTGTGAAACTTTCATTTTTTTTAATATGGTTAAAAAAATTGCCAATATTTGAAACTGTTCTTAATGACAAGATCGATATCCTTATTCACAATATTGACTTACCAGTTACGTTATTACGTTAGTAACTTAGTATATTGGTCCTAGCAATATGTAAAAAAATCATAACTACCTGATTTTTCCCAAGTTGGTCGTTATTTAGGTTAAAATGACTGGTCTATAGTTTAACTGTGAGTTGTCATTAAATATTAAATTACTGGAAAACTAGAAAATAAAGTTGCCTGAAAATGCAAAAAAAATAAATCAAACTTTTTATTTGAAAAAGTTTCCTATAAAACAAATCGTTAAAAATTCGTAGGCACTATTCCAGTCTTTTGCCGTAACCTGTATATGTACGTATCGTATTTCCCAATTTAGAGCCTAAAATAAAATTACTACAGGAGTTTGCTACATCGAGCTTAACATCCAGGCGCTCTCTTGTCCAAGTTTGCATGTACATATAATTTGTTACGGATTACGATATCTGTAATGCCAGCACAAAATTCCACCAACTTTACTCACATACATAACAGTTAGCTTCAGATTTACGCTTCAGGAAAATGAATTATATTCTATTCGCAAGTATTCCGGCATTAAATTCATGGACTATTTGAATTACGTATAAAAAGTATTTTCGATCCATCCATCACCTGGAAAACTTGGTCTGCTAATGTTGACTTTATGAGGTATTTTATTGTTTTTTCCGTTATTGTGAATACATGGGCTATTTCAATTGAGTTAATATTTACCTAACTCAATTTTTTTTTTCAAGAAAGGGTATCCCCCCATAAGTATGGTGAAATGCCCCCCTTTTTTTTATTTTCTTCGCATGATGAAAGTGTTTCTTAGGGCTAATTATGAAAGGTAGACCGAATTTTAGGTCCAAAAAATTTTCCTCTCAGCTAGGTATGGAAAAAACCCTGTTTTTTACGTTTTATTTTTTTTCTCGGTTTTTAACTGTCGAAAAAATCTGATAAAATTCATGAGTACAGAAAATATGATTAATTTTATGTAAAAAAATTTTTACATAATTTTTTACATAAAAATTTTTTTCAAGCTCATTCAAGGTCATTATGACCTCAAAAAAAATTATTCAAACTTTAAAAATCCCATATCGTTTAACCAAAAAAAAAAAAAAGCTTCAGGCTCAGATTTTTAATATGTTATATTTTTAACTGGTTTTTACCACCTCAATTTTTTTCAGATTTTTGTGAGTGGTGGGTCATGCCCAAAAAGTGCGAAAAATAATTTTTTTTTCCGTGAAACGACTTAAAACGGCTTAAAATCATCATTTTATAGTGTCCTGATTTTTTTTCTTGTACTAAAAGGACTCAAATGACTTCAAACAATTAAAAAGTATGTTCACCAAAAATAATAAGAAAAAAAATTCCACTAATCGAAACTAGTAGTTTTTATATTTTGTGCGAAAAATCAATTTTTTTGTCCGTGAAACGACTTGAAACGACTTAAAATCATCATTTTATAGTGGCCTGATTTTTTTTCTTGCACTAAAAGGACTCAAATAACTTCAAACAATAAAAAAATATGTTCACTAAAAATAGTAAGAAACAAATTCCACTTATCGAAACTAGTAGTTTTTATATTTTTTAATTGTTTGAAGTCATTTGAGTCCTTTTAGTGCAAGAAAAAATCAGGACACTATAAAATGATGATTTTAAGACGTTTTAAGTCGTTTCACGGACAAAAAATTGATTTTCGCACTTTTGGGCATGACCCACCACTCAAAAAAATCTGAAAAAATTTGAGGTAGTAAAAAACATTTAAAAATATAACATATTAAAAATCTGAGCCTGAGCTTTTTTTGGTTAAAAGATATGGAATTTTTAAAGTTTGAATAATTTTTTTAGAGGTCATAATGTCCTTGAATGAGCTTGAAAAAAATTTTACATAAAATTAATCATATTTTCTGTACTCATGAATTTTATCAGATTTTTTCGACAGTTAAAAACCGAGAAAAAAAAATAAAACGTAAAAAACAGGGTTTTTTCCATACCTAGCTGAGAGGAAAATTTTTTGGACCTAAAATTCGGTCTACCTTTCATAATTAGCCCTAAGAAACACTTTCATCATGCGAAGGAAATAAAAAAAAGGGGGGGCATTTCACCATACTTATGAGGGGATACCCTTTCTTTTTTGGAATAATTTTTCTCTTCACAGAATAATAACGTTTATTTCATTACAGTAATTTACTGATTTCCTCGGCAACTCAAAAGCCCGGTAGTTGCTTATATAGAAGTAAAAACAATATATCTCGGAGATTTTTTAATAGACAACTTCAAACCAAATACACTCAACATCCACATATCCGAACTCCAAATTTCCGAACTCACGATATTTCCGAACTTTTTCTCACGATATTTCCGAACTTGTACTTCCACACAACCGAATTTGTCGCTGATTGGTTGACGACAAAAAAACCGCGAAATTTGAAATGAGAAAAAAAAATGGAAACACAATAATGCGATTGTATTCAAACATTTCGATTGTCACAGAATTCAGCAAAGAGGAGAAATCGAATAATTTCCAGTTTGGGCATGTAATTAACTATTTATTTTCAAATGCACATTTTACATCACAATTTTTCAGTATTTGATGGAAATACATCAGTCTTTTCAAGTTACATTTCTTCTTTTTTAATGTAATTGCGATTTGAGGATACGCTGCTTCAGTTTAAGAAGCATTTTGCATTCCTCTACATCACTCTCTGGGTCATGTTTGATCCAATCATTCAAAATTAATGCTGCAAGAATTAATGACAAAATAGTTACAACCTCTTTCTTTCAATCTTATAAATGATAAAATTGTCGAATTTCGGCCACTATTTGTGGAATAAATTGTTAACTGTTTAGATACTTTCATTAAAAAGGATCAAGTATTTTAAAATAACTTTCATAGCATTGTCCACGTTACGGAGGTAGGTACACAACATATCAAGTGACAACGGTGCTTAAAAGATATCACGTATGCAAGAAGTGTTACAGTTACAAACATAAAATCAACAACGACGATGAAGGTAGGAATTAGCTATATTTGCCTCATTTTTATAATGAACGCACGAACCGTTGTGTAAAACAAAAAACGATAATTGTGTTTGTTGGGATTCTTTATTGAGATCGAAACGGTGTCTCGAATTCTTATTAAGTTTTTTTTTACGGAGACGACAAAAACATTTTTATGCAAAATTATCTTAATATTTTAAATGTTTCTTAATGCACGTAGTTTTGTTACGAATTTTTATATAAAATTAATATGCAATGGTGTCTGCATCATTAAGACCTTCGAAAAATGTATAAACCTTAGGATTAATCGGGAATTTTAAAAAAATACTTAGGTAATTGTACAGATGAATCATCAAGAAAGCAAAATTCAGAAATTATAGACTGACTCTCTTGTGTGATTTGTTGTACTGCAGCTTGCATTCTTTTATAAAGTTCTTTTCTGATATTAGGTGGTACAATGCCGTAAATAATTCCTTTCAAATAACCCCAGAAGTAAAGCTCAAAAATAAAGTCAGAACATCAAATCTAGCGGATTTAAATCCGGGCTTCCAGAGAGCTATGAAAAACCTCTACCACGATCAATCCAGCGTTTGACAAACAATATGTGACACGATTATCTGCGATCCGGATAGTAGAGATCTCCATAGGTTCTCTTAGTAGTCCATCTATAAATGTTTTTGAACATAAACCATTCTATGCACATAGCCATCATTTCTAAATTTCTAATTACAAATCTTGTTAAATACAAAATTGACAGTGGGTTCTTGAAGGCGTCTAAAGGTTAGTCATAATAGAGCATCACAAACTATTTACTTATCATTCATTCATTAGTGTTCGTTAAGTTATTTCTAAAACAATAAGAGAATCAGAAGTTTTTTGGGAAGATTTTCTGCCAGATCTTGTAAACTGTTCATAATAATTTCGACTTTTGACAGGTAACCTCTTTTGTGTAGAATAAATTATCTGTGTATTTCTTATTGGTTCATTCAAAAACTTACACGTACAAAAATGTCTGTATAATCTAACCGACCAGGAATAATCACTGCACTCTACAGTGCGCGCCTAAAGTATGGAATAAATTGTGACACAAAAAATTTTTGGATAAAATCCTCGAACAGGTCGATTTTGTTTAATAAAAACACATATTTTTGAGGGAACGTCTATTTTCATATGTCATTTGTTTTTGAGTAATGACGTCATCAAGACCCTTTCATTGTCGATTTAACGGTATAAAAATGTTGCTACCTTACCTAACAAAATTTTTGAGTACATGACAATTGAATGTTACATAATGAAAAATATATGTTTCACAATAAATAAACGAAAATTTTTTTAATAAGCAAATACCAATTTTTAAATTAAGTGTTCGAAATGCCGTCTCTAAACTTCTTGGCAATATGCAAGCCTGTGTACAAATTCTTCTTGTGCATTCTGAATGACTTCCGGGGTAATGGATCCCATTTCATCTCTAATGCGATCTCGTAGTTCGGCTAAATTGTGTGGTCTTCTGCAGTAAACTTTTGATTTTAAATAATCCCATAAAAAATAATCAAGTGGTGTAAGATCTGAGGATCTCGCGGGCCTTTCTATCGGTCCTCGTCTGCCAATCCACCTCTGAGGAAAGATGACGTCTAAATATTCACGAACTGAGCGCACATAATGCGGGGGTGCTCCGTCTTGCTGAAACCAGAGTGTGTTATCTGGAATGTCAGGATCATTCTCGTTTGGGAAAATTACCGCAAACGCTGTAACTAGATCATTTTGCAAGAACTCCAGATATCTTTCTCCTGTGATAGTATTTTCAAAGAAGAAAGGCCCTATTATTATGTTTGCGACTATTCCGGCCCACACATTTAATTTCTGCGAATGTTGTGTATGTGCTTCGATGATCCAATGAGGAGTCGTCCGACTCCAATTTTGTCGATTCACTGTGCCGTTTAGACAAAACGTGGCTTCATCGGAAAAAAGTATTTGCTGGTGTAAATTTGGATTAGTTTGACAAAGATTCATCATAATTTCACAGAATTGCAGTCGCCGGTCGGAGTCGACTTCGTTGAGTTCTTGCACAAGCTGAAATTTGTAGGGATGATAGTTTTATTTCCTCAGGATACGTAGAAATGTCGTCTGCCTAACTTCATTTTCTGAGGCAACTAGTGTAGAGGTACTCTGGGGGTTCTCTTCTATACTTAACACAATGTCAATATTTTTATCTTGGACCGTCAGATCCACGGACGGACGGATATTTTTATCTTTATCAGATCAGATCTTGAACATCACCAGTTTCTCTAAATTTGGACTCAATCTTACTAAGTGTGGATTGGGTGATAGGGTTATCTGAATATTTTGCATTAAATAAATTGCATACCCCCTGCTGAGTTCTGGTCATATTTGCACATCCGATGAAAATCAAAATTTCAATTCTTTGTGTCACAGTTAAATGTGCCATATTAAAATTGGAATTTTTATAAATATAAACACGTTACATTAACTTTTCGCACAATTTAATGACAAATGACTATCAGTGAGTCAACTGACAGTAAAAACGATGGATACGTTAAAAAACTTAATCTGATAATTTGTTTGCTTAGCAACGTACTTTTTTTGCTATGTTTTATTTGTGTTCATTTTTTTCAGAAATGTTCGTTTATTTATTGTGAAAAATATATTTTTCATTTTATAACATTCAATTGTCATTTACTCAAAAATTTTGTTATATAAGGTAAGGCAACATTTTTATACCATTAAATCGACAATGAAAGGGTCTCTCAAATTAAATTAAAAAAATGTGGGGTTGCCATTTGGAAAATACGTTGATGCCGTCATTACTCAAAAACAAATGACATCTGAAAATAGACTTTCCCTCAAAAACGTTTGTTTTTGTTAAACAAAATCGACCTGTTCGAGGATTTTTTTCCAAAAATTTTTTGTTTCACATTTACTGAATTTATTCCATATTTTAGGCGCACACTATATATGAATACTCAGCCACCACAAAGTTTTTACAGATTAGTTGATTGAAGTCTGACTTACGGAGAAAACGAGAAATAAAAAGCTGTAACATTTTATGGTATTTTTCATCACAAGTTTGATTAAACTGACCGCTGAGCACAAATTTTTAGACCCCTTTGCCAGTACGTAATATCATGCCAGTGAACATGCCAGTATGTAACATTCTTCGTGTGACACTCCGTATAACGCTGTACAAAATTTTGTCGGAGAGTTCAGTTTCTTCTACATCGGTTAAAGGCCCCACTATTTACCGCTAATTGCTTTTAGTTGTTCACCCGAGAGTTCATGCGATAAGCTAAACAGTAACTTCTCTAAATTACTATATGTTTCCGTACGCAAATTTCGTTGAAGGTGTATGTTGATAGTAGATGAAAGTGTTTTCGCAAGTTTGAACCAGTGGAAAATGCGGCGCGGGGCATCCCTCGAGGATGCGGTTATTATGGTTTGTATCCTGCCTTAGCAGTGATTATGTTTTGTGTATCTCCATGGTATAAACGTTTGTCAGCGATAACGTCATAGCTGTACGTAAAGAATAGCCTCTACCTATACGCTCGAAGATATTTATGGTAAATCGGTGAGGTGAAGTAGGAATATACGAGGTGTGTAAATTAAGTAATGAGACTGGCAACACAGCGCCAGATCTAGCAATACTGCGGAGACGGGACTTGGAAGGGCGGTAGGTTAACATGTAATGCACCTCCAGTACAAGTTTGAACTTGTTAGAGACATTTGTTTGTTCTTTGTGACTGTTTTCGTAAACCAATTTTTTCTAGTGCGTTATAAAAATGAGTTTTTGAATGAGAATTTTTTTTTCAAAACTACGAAATTTTTCTCGAAAACGATAGACTATCAAATCAAAATCAAATTTTCTAAGAACAAAAATGTTTTAGAACTGGTCAAATAATACTCTCAAATTTTTTTCAGAATGTTCCGAAACGATTTTCGATTTTTTTGAAAAATCGTGAAATCGAAATTTTGAAAAACGCCATCAAAAAATCAGAAAAAATTTGATAATATTCTTTGACCAATTCTAAGACATTTTTGTTCTTAGAAAATTTTTGATAAACCCTACAAGAAAAGAAATATGTATGCTCCTTCTAAGTACACTAACGCTAAGTTCATGTAATTAAAAGTTTAAAAAATCTTTCTTCGAAAACTGTAGGCTTTATCAAAGATTTTCTAAGAACAAAAATGTCTTAGAATTGGCCAAAGAATATTACAAATTTTTTTTTCAGATTTTTTAATGACGTTTTTCAAAATTTCGATTTCACGATTTTTCAAAAAAATCGAAAATCGTTTCGGAACATTCTGAAAAAATTTTAGAGTATCCTTTGACCAATTCTAAAATATTTTTGTTCTTAGAAAATGTTTGATAAAGTCTATGATTTTTGGAGAAAAAAATCGTAATATGTCGAAAACAAAATTTTCAATTAGTAACAATTTTTTAGACCTTACTAACTTTATTTATATTAAGTTTAGACATCTAGGCCACGATCTGAATAGATTTAAGTCATAAAAAAAATTAAAAGGGGACGAAAAGTCGTTAAAAAAAAATGCAAGCGAAAAATTATGTTTTTTTTTGGATTAATTTTAATTTTTCCCGGGTTAAATATTTTTTAAGAATTTTTTAACCATCACCATTTGAAAGAGCACCCTCAAAAACATACGAAAAGGTAGTTTGGAACTTTGTTTTTCTCAAATTCATTGAACGGCATCAACTCGAACTTCAATGTCGAAATTCTGTCCTGTGGGCGTTAATGGGTTTTAATAAAGATTATTTGAGGTTATTGGTAATATAAATGTAAAAACGTTGGCTTATAAACAAGTTAGGTTTATTTTTTATTAGGAGAAAATCACCGTGCAACTTCAAATATACCGATAGCCTTCTTTGATCTTACTGATAGCAAATTGCGAAACAAAAAATGAACTAATTGTCACAGATAAAGATCTTCAAAGATACACAATACGAAAGAACACAAAATGAAAACGAAAATGTTTTCGTGGAGACAAATACTACAGGCCTAAAGGTCAATATTCATTACCTCAGTCAAATTTAATGTTCCTTTAGATTTATTTTTAAATTTATAATTTCTACGGTAGATAAGTTTATGCTCTACATTTCTTGTCGACTAGCGCTGTACTTTTCAACAACCTCGGCCTTTTCGAATATCAATTTAGGAAAATTAAAATTTTCGTGAATTCTTATTCAATACAGACCCCGCCGTGCCTCCTTTGGGAAATTTAACTCAAAAACTAAGTTTTAACAAATTAGCAGCAAATACGTATTCATTGTACAAATTGGATAATTGGAGAGGTACATTCTATTAAGTTCTACAGTGACACAGCAACTTAATGTCAGCATAATAAGAATATTGCATAAAGACCTCGGATTATTAGCTTACAAATTGCAACTTACTCAAGAGGTAAAGGAAAATGACCATCCACTTCGTTATCGCTTCTCCGTGTAGTCCTTCAAATGAGTTTGAAAATGACGCCGATTTCAATCGAAAAATATTTTTTTCGGATGAAGCTCATTTTCATCTTGGAGGACATGTTGATAACAGAACTGTAGGATTTGGAGTTCCGAAAACGTTGGGGAGCAACGTGCCACACAAGCCGTGAAACAATCGATCTTTTGCACACTAAATTCGGTAACCGTGTTATCTAGCCGTTTTGGTGACATTGATTGGCCATTGCGCAGCTGCGATTTAACACCGTTGGACTATTTTTTATGCGGACATATTAAGGACCGTTGTTACTCCAACGATCCAGAAACAATTGAAGCACTGAAGGAAAACGTCAATCGAGTTATTCGTGCAATAGAGCCACACATAGTCGAAAATGTACTGCAAAATTTTGTGAAAAGAATGAACTACTACCAAGTCAGCCGCGGCGGCCATTTAACTGAAATTATCTTTCATAAATAATGGGAAGGCATACTTTCTTGAATAAGGCAACAATCATTTAAAAATATTCAACGATGTAGTTTTAATAACAATTATAAAAAGAAACCATCTGATGGGCCCACCCCATATAAGTCCAGAGCTGATTGGGAAACAATTTTGCCCCAGTTCAGTGGGGACGGAAGCAAGACAGCCTTAGTCTCACTCCTGTGCCACTGAAAAAACAAACGGCACCCCAGTCACTACTGCTACTGGTGTAATAATTGTTATAACATATGTCCAATTTTTTTTTTTCAAATTATATAATTTCTTTTTTTTTTTCAAATTTTAGATAGCAGAATTTGACCTTCATTTGACTTTTATCCAGACATGCTGGGGTCATATGGATACCGGGTTCGTGATCTACGACCCCAAAAAACATAGCGGTCAACTACGCTGAGAGAAGTTACATCTCGATTTCATTTTGTGGCCCTGTGTAATACTCGGTGCAAATGCTACTGTAACCGTTAATGGCAGTTTATTCATTAGATACCCCTTTGTATTATGTATTTAGCGGCATTACATCATTCAACAAACAATCAGTGATGAAGTGATTGCTGCTGGTATCCCCGATGCGTATGATTAAAGTAAAGAACAGTTAATCGAACTCTCTTATTCAGGCAGCCGCTTTTGTGCCGATACCACTGAGAAATGATGGATTATGGAATTATTATGGATATCTGACTAATGGCTGCCCTCAGAGCAGGTGCCAGAGAACAATTATTACTTGCGCGAATCACTTAGATATAATAAACTACGGATACATGAAAAAAAATGTATACGAGCTAAATCTGAATAATAAAATTGAAAAGTAATGTTAAATAATACTTATTATATTATACAGTGTGGAACAGACAAATGGAATAAATTCAGTAGCTCCATTATTATGATTTTTTTTAGAAAATCCTGAGACATGTCAATTTCTAATTCTAAAATGACATCTTGAGACGTAAAAATTTCATCCCTAAATTCATCCCTCTTCAGGTGACAGCTACAACCCCTAAATTTTCAAATTGGAAGTAGGGGCTTATGATACTTCATTTAAACTTTTTTTTTTTTTTTAGAAAATCCTGAGACATGTCAATTTCTAACAAAACATTGAGACGAACCCCTCTTGGTACAGTACACCTATTGGCCATTTGAAAGGTCTTTTCAGTCTCTATTCAAAACTGCTATGGTTTTAAATTTTATTGCAGAAATTAACAAGAAAAAAAGATAAGTTTCTCCAGCGTAGGAAATTCGTTACATTAAAATAAAACTTTTGTAAGTAACACTATTTGTCAATTTTAGGTTCTGAAATGTTAATAATATCAAAAAATAAATGTCTGTAATTGCCGACATTCCCTACTATAAGATAAACGTACTAATAAATACGTACAATTTCTTCCTAATAAACACTAAAATAATAAATACGTACAAAAATCCTCCCAATAAACTCAATGATGATGCTTGAAGAGAATCCACATACGTCGAGTCGTCAAAGAGCTTCAGAATTAAATATTATCCATTCCTCGATTCTCCGCGTATTGACAGAAAATCAGATGCACCCATATAAACTGGAATCAAATAATGAGCTCGCGGAAGACGATTTTGATATACGAATTCTCTGTTGTGAACAAAGAGAATGTCATTTATTTCCAAACCCCTTAAACCCTAACTTGACCGACGAGAGGTTATGGTTTCAGCAAGATGGGGCCCCACCACACTATGCTGCCATTGTTCGTCAGTATCTGGACAGAATTTTTCCCGGTAGGTGGATTGGGAGGCGAGGTAATATTGAGTGGCCAGCAAGATCTCCAGATCTTACACCACTGAATTTCTTTTTGTGGGGACATCTTAAAAGTAGGGTTTACATTCAGAAACCCAACAACATAGCAGATCTGCAGGAAAGGATAAGAGAGGAAATCGGAAAAATAACACCGCAAATGTTGCATAATGTAAGGGACGAAACCTACCACAGACTGGGATGCTGCCAACAAGTGAATGGTGCACATTTTGAACAATTGTTACGTTGAATATAAATTTAAGTTTTAAATTGTTTTAATTGTATACAACCCTACAAACGTACTAAAAATTAAAATTTGATCAGTGCGTTGGATTCCTCTTTCCACCAGCTTTACAATGAGGGGTCACAAGCCATAGAGTTGCATTTGAAAAAAATCATGTTGAGGGTGGTTTCAGCCACCCCTGAAGGGCTATATTTTTAATATTACTTGCAAAAGGTAAATACATTTAAAAGTTGACGTGTCTCGGGAATTTTTTGAAAAATCATTCACCACCCCGCTAGCGAATATATTCCAGTTAAAGTCTCCACCGTGTATATAAGGTATAAACATATCGAGGGATATAGAGGTGTGACCGGAAGTCATATAGGTCATAAAGTTCTTTCGGTCATACAGGTCGTAGTGGCGATAAAGGTAATATAGGTTATTAAGATCATATGAGTTTTTCAACATACAGATCTTCACTAAATACCTTTTCAAATGTTCAATTTAAGAGTGTCATGGTCACTTAATTCCACTCTAATAATCCTAGCAACCAGTGGCGGTTGGTGCTAAGGTTTTAAACCTAATATAAATTTTAAATAGTTTGGGCTGTTGAATGGGGGGCTGTATTGAGTAAAACTCTGCTCTTGGGGATATGGGGGGGGTGTGGCCGGAAGTCATATGGGTCATACAGTTCTTTCGGTCTACTGGTTGTAGTGGCCATAGGTATGTAGGTTATTAAGGTCATATGAGTTGTTCAACATACAAATCTTCACAAAATTTCAAATATTCAATTTAAGAGTGCCATGATCACTTAATGCCACTCTAATAATCCTAGCAACCCGTGGCGATTGGTGCTAAGGTTACTAAAACCTTTTAATATAAATTTTAGCAATTAGTTAATGGGCAGAACTATATAATCTGTAAAATATGTAGTGGACAAGTGCTGTATATAAAGTATAAACATATCCTGCTCTTCGAGGGATATGGAGGTGTGACCGGAAGTCATATGGGTCATACAGTTCTTTCGGTCATACTGGTTGTAGTGGCCATAAAGGTAATATAGGTTATTAAGGTCTTATGAGTTTTTCAACATACAAATCTTCACAAAACACCTTTTTGAAATATTCAATTTAAGAGTGCCATGATCACTTAATTCCACTCTAATAATCCTAGCAACCACTGGCGATTGGTGCTAAGGTTGCTAAAACTTTTTAATATAAATTTTAGTAATTAGTTAGTGGGGAATCTGTAAAATATGTAGTGGATAGTACTGTATACAAAGTATCAAAATATTCTCTTCGGAGGATACTGAGGTGTGAACGGATGTGGGTCATGTGGGTCATAAAGTCTTTCGGTCATACAGGTCGTAGTGGTCATAGAGATAATACTGGTTATGAAGGTCATATGAGTCGTAGATATCACAGAAGGTATAATGGTCATAGTAGCTATACCACTTATACAGCCCATAGAGGTCATAAAGGTCATACAGCTCGTATAGTTCATAAAGATCATGAGGTCATACAACCTTTTCCAGTAAACAAATAAAAATAATAAAATTTCCAACCATGATTCTGTCACCCGGTGTATTGTGTACTACTTGTCTGCCAAAATTGCACAAACACTACTTGTACAGAATATTGTGTGTGGCTAAATACACGAATAAGAACGTAGGAAGTACACCGTGTTTACCTAAATTAAATGCCATAACACCTTGATTTCTAATCAGTCTCTCACTCCAGATAAAACGTGAACGAACGGCTGTGGAGTGAATGGCGCGAAGCATCTCTTCTCATTTGCGCTCATTGGACTTCTAACTACTCTCGATAAGTGCAAATGTCGTCGTTATTGCCGCTTATTAATTATCGCTCTCACTCTGCGCTCCCTATCTTATCTAGTTCATCGCACTACTCGAGGAAAAATAACCGCGCTGAAGCTGTAAATTAATATCGCAGCCGTTCCGTCGCATGCAATATTCTGATTGGGTGGAAAACGAATAATGGAAGTCGAGAAGCGGAACGCAGTTTTCCAGAACTTCACGCTGAAGATATTGAAGTATTTTGAACTGTGAAATCTGTATGTAAACACACGCAAAGGCATAATTGGATATGTAATACATCGGTATTACAAGTATTACGGGGGCAAGTCAAATATAAACCGGAAATTTCCAAAATAGAATTTGTATTAAGAGATAAGATTTAAAAACTTTTTTATTTTTCTAAGCCCACATTAAGGACTTACCACCCTTGTAAATTTTTTATTTTTCGACGGATTTTAATGAACTTTTTTTATTAGGTAGATATAAACCTCCATTTTATAATATGGAGCATGACAGACTCGATCGGTGGTAAATTTGGGATCTAGCCGATGTTAAAAGGCTAGGCTTTCTACTACATGCATATACATCTTATATGCATGTAGTTGAAATCTTATCTATACACATAATACATCTATGCGATTTTATCACCAGGGTTATGGAGTTATTATGCTTGAAGGAATGGGATAAGGTTTATTGGATTGGATATAAAAACCTTTGCACACCAGGTTTGAAGTTGTCTTCTAAAAAATCTCCGATATATGTCGTTTCTAGTTCTAAAGAGTGGACCATCTATAGGTTTCTTTTTAAACCGAGTGTTATTTCTACATTGCCGACACTGACGCGCTTGATATTTGACATATATGTGACGTCTAACCTCCGCTGTAAGAATGGATCGTTTTACGCTTGAACAACGCTGGGAAATATTGAAAAATTATTTCCACTGTGTTGCAGAAACAATAACAATTTTTGGTCCAAATGAAGCTCCGTCAGCGCCAGGTGTAAGGAAGTTGTTAAGGAAAGTTCGTGAAACTGATAACAGAAGTCATCCACGTGCTCATCCAGTGCGCACAGCTGAAATAATTGCTGCTGTTGCGCAAAGTGTTTGTGAAAACCCAAGAACCTCAACTCGTCACAGAGCACAACAACTTAATGTCAGTCACACCTCTCAGAAGAATATTGCATAAAGACCACGGATTTTTTGCTTACAAGTTGCAACTTACTCACGAGGTAAAAGAAAATGACCATCCACTTCGTTATCTCTTCTCCGTGTGGGCTTTAAATGAGTTTGAAAATGACGCCGATTTCAATCGAAAAATATTTTTTTTCGGACGAAGCTCATTTTCATTTTGGAGGACATGTTAATAAACAGAACTGTAGGATTTGGGGTTCCGAAAATCCACACGTAGTCATAGAGAAGTAAATGCATCCTGCAAGAGTGACTGTTTGGTTTGGGTTTTGGAGTGATGGAATCATTGGTCCGTACTTTCAAAATGAAGATGGGAACAGTATTGCAGTAAATGGAATGCGTTACAGAGACATGTTAACTGATTTTTTTTGGCCGCGATTGGACGATTTGGACTTGGATGAGCTTTGGTTCCAGCAAGATAGAGCAACGTGTTACACAAGCCGTGAAAGAATCGATCTCTTGCACACTAAATTCGGTAATCGTGTTATCAGCCTTTTGGAGACATTAATTGGCCATCGCACAGCTGCGATTTAACACCATTGGACTTTTTTTTACGGGGACATGTTAAGGACCGTTGTTACTCCAACGATCCACAAACAATTGACGCACTGAAGGAAAACATCAATCGAGTTATTCGTGCAATAGAGCCACAAATAATCGAAAATATACTGCAAAATTGGGTGAAAAGAATGGACTACTGCCAAGCCAGCCGCGGCGGCCATTTAACTGAAATTGTTTTTCAAAAATAATGGGAAGGCATACTTTCTTGAATAAAGCAACAATCATTTAAAAATATTCAACGATATAGGTCACGGGTTCAAGGGTATGAGGTTAAGAGGATATTGAATCTGCGCATTCTGACTCTCATACCCTCAAGGCTATTAGGTGATGGTTTCTAGTTTTACACATACAGATCCTTAGGCTGCTGGGTTTTTAGGTTAAAGGGGGTCTCTTTTTATATCTCTCTTTTTGTTCTATACAACGGTTCAACCTTATAAAGGGTGAAATTTTTGAAAATTGTACACTATTTTCTGAGGCTAAGGACGAAGTGTAACATGATGGGTGTAAATTCGGACAATCGACATAAGCTGTATGTTTTCGCCGTAAAGCCGTAACACCTTTTTCATTTTGTTGCTGCCCTTCCATCATATTTCTTCATAGCAGCATAGCAAAGAGTACATATACAGTGTGGAACAGCCAAATGGAATAAATTCAGTAGCTCCATTATTATGCATTTTTTTTAGAAAATCCTGAGACACGTCAATTTGACGTCTTGCGACGTAAAAATGTTATCCCTAAATTCAACCCCTTTCAGGTGACAGCTACAACCCCTAAATTTTAAAATTTAGGTAAGTAGGGGCTTGTGATACTTCATTTGAAAGGTCTTTTCATTCTCTGTTCAAAACTGCTATGGTTTTAAATTAAATTATCAGTGTTAAACTTTTTGCTTTAGTTTTCGTGTTGCAATTCAGGGAGATGGTTTACCTAACAAAAATGCATAAGACGATTCTACAAATGATTGGTTACGGAGACAGAACACGAACGCAGGCCGAAGTTGTTCGTCTATTTCAAGAAAAATATCCGAGTTGTCACCGATATCTCAAGGTACCATTAGTAAAATAGAGAAGCAGTTTCGGGAACATGGACATGTACGGCAGCTAAAGAAAAATCCTCCCAATAAACTCAGTGATGATCAGAGATTGGATGTAATGCTTATGCTTGAAGAAAATCCACATATGTCGAGTCGTCAAACAGCTTCAGCATTAAATATTAGCCATTCCTCGATACTCCGCGTATTGACAGAAAATGAGATGCATCCACATAAACTGGTACCAACTAATGAACTCGCGGAAGACGATTTTGATAGACGAATTCTCTTTTGTGAACAAATGATGCAAATGATAGATGACAATACTTTACAAATAGAAAATGTTTTATTTTCGGATGAATCTACATTTACACTTCACCTTGTAGCTGTC
Source organism: Aromia moschata (assembly GCA_029963805.1). NCBI lineage: Eukaryota > Metazoa > Arthropoda > Insecta > Coleoptera > Cerambycidae > Aromia > Aromia moschata. The sequence continues at coordinate 3,029,382 of JAPWTK010000027.1, read as the reverse complement.
ACCTGAAGGGGGTTGAATTTAGGGATGACATTTTTACGTCGCAAAATGTCATTTTAGAATTAGAAATTGACGTGTCTCAGAATTTTCTAAAAAAATGCATAATAATGGAGCTACTGAATGTATTTCATTTGGATGTTCAACACTGTATGTCACAGTACCTTACATGTGAGAGTAAAATGAGAAGTAATGGATTTCAATGCCAATTTCATTCAGCGGTATAATGTAAAAGATATTTATTTCCTTTTTGACTTGCCGAGGAGCTTTTGCCGCCGGCCTTGTCAATGCTATTCAGCAGCATAATACAATGAACACGCCATATGGCAGCTAAAGTGTTGCGAATGTTAGCAAGTCCGATTAGCTGGGACATTACGTCGTGATCTACCAAATACAGCCTAGATAACGAAACGCTTTAACTTTTAGAGGAAAAAATATCCTCGCTGAAGCTGCAAATAAATGTCGCAGTCGTTCCGTTGTATGCAATATTTTGATTGGGCGGAAAACGGCTAATGGAAGTGGAGGAGCGGAACGCAGTTTTCCCGAACTTCACGCCGAGCGTTATGGAGTTTAATTAAAAATACTTATATTGTATTTCGAACTGTGTAATCTGTGTGTAAACACACGCGCGGACGTAATTGGAAATTGAATACATTGTTTGAGTATTATTTCTGTAACCGGCATTTTCTCCTAGTTTTGATTAATTGAATTCTTTAAAGAAAATGTCGTTTGCACAACTGCATAGCACCACTTTTTCAATTTGCAAAGTGTCAGTATTATTGGAACGCGGCGAATCCAAACTTCATTTTAACAGGCAAACAATTTCCACTCTCAGAATTTTTTATTCAAGTTCTGCAATTATCGATATATCGACTATACTCTTGACCAAGGATTATTATAAAGAAGTATGTGATGAAACCTATGTACAGTGTGGAACAGCCAAATGGAATAAATTCAGTAGCTCCACTATTATGGGTTTTTTTTTAGAAAATCCTGAGATATTCAATTTCTAATTCGAAAATTCCTAAATTCAATCCGCTTCAGGTGACAGCTACAACCCCTAAATTTTCAAATTGGAAGTAGGGGCTTGTGATACTTCATTTAAAAGGTCTTTTCAATCTCTGTTCAAAACTGCTATGGTTTTAAATTTTATTGCAGAAATTAACACGAAAAAAAGATAAGTTTCTCCAGCCTAGGAAATTCGTTACATTAAAATAAAACTTTTAAAAACAACACTATTTGTCAATTTTAGGTTAAGAAATGGTAATAATAATAGAAAATAAATGCCTGTAATTGATGACATTCCCTACTATAAGATAAAAACTTACTAATAAATACGTACAATTTTTTGCTCGACAATCGAACGACAAACGAGCAAGCAGCAAAAAAAAACAAACCCAAAATTTAATAAGTTGGCCATGATCAGCTTTAGTGAAATTACCTAGAAACGTGCTTGTCATTGTAACAGTAGTTAACAGTCATCAGTGTTTTACTTTTTGCTTTTGTTTTCCTGTTGCAATTCAGAGATGGTTTACCTAACAGAAATGCATAAGATAACGATTCTGCAGATGATTGGTTACAGAGACAGAACACGAACGAAGGCCGAACTTGTTCGCCTATATCAAGAAAAATATCCAGAGTTGCTGCCGATATCTCCAGGTACCATAGGGAAAATAGAGAAGCAGTTTCGGAAACGTGGACATGTACGGCAGCTAAAGAAAAATCCTCCCAATAAACTCAGTGATGATCTGAAATTGGATGTAATGCTTATGCTTGAAGAAAATCCACATACGTCGAGTCGCAAACAGCTTCAGCATTAAATATTAGCCATTCCTCGATTCTCCGCGTATTGACAGAAAATCAGATGTACCCATATAAACTGGTACCA